>JARBJD010000674.1:0-24699 GCA_033064195.1 Blattamonas nauphoetae | reverse complement strand
CGTCCGATGGACCGAATGATCTATTTGGGAATAGCGATAACCACACACGCAAGCCAATTGTTATTTGGTGAGTCTTTCACCGAATAATGTTGACCGAGTCTGAACTGATCTATGACTTCAGCTCGTCATCCAAATCGGGTTGTCCTTGCAAAGTACTGGAACTGACTATCAAGCAGGTGGATAGTTCAGTGAGAAGTGACATTTGAGAGCGTTGGAGAGTGTTTTGCTGCTTCCCCGTCTTCTCCCAATGTATTGCTCGAGTTTGCATGACCATCACTTCGACCGTGATGTGGACAAGCCAGCGTGGAAGAACTGCCCTGATGCACTTGTATTCAGTGATTGGAGATTGTAGCGGTTCAGAGTTCACCACTACAACGAAAGATGACGACTTCGTTGTTGCTGTTGGGAAGGAGAAGATAAACGTGCTCGATGTCAGTGTTAGTTACCCATCAAAAGAGGCTCACGTCGATGCTCCAGAGGTGAATCTGATGTGAGTTGCTTTGTGAAACCTTTTGTCTTCCTCCGCAATGAAGCTCGTGATGTTTCGAGGAACGACATCGACACAATTTCGCCTCCAATTGTTGGTTTGACAAAATTCTCATTCATACGAGCGAAGGAAAGGGAAGGGAGAGAGCTGTGATTGACGATCAACTGAGTACTTTAGGATGTGAATCTGACTGGCATCGGCAACGATAAGTTTACACTGTCAAACGCAAATTGCAGTCAGCTTGACATGTCGGTTGACATCTACGTTCTTCTTTCCAGACACAAGAACGCCCCTTTCTACTCACACCTTTCTGAGAGTGAGCCAGAGCTACGAGAGTGTCAGCGGAGAGTGGCACCAACCTGTCTGTGGAACGACGAAAACTGAGTGAACTTGTGCTAATGTGTCCGCGGCCGGAGTAGATAGTGGTGCTGGACGATCTTTCGGTAAGAATTGAACACTTGGACAGCTGGGCCAGTGTCGGGAGTGATGGCGTCGACGTTGATAGAGAGAAGTGGAAACGAGGGCGATTTCCTCTCAACTCCTCTTCACTGGTTAGTCACTCGATTCCACCCTTCTTATTCGTCCGGACGCTTTTCCTTTTCTGTTTTGCAATGTTTCATCTTCTTCAAATTGCTTTCTCCGTCATTTCTTGTTCGATGCGATGATTTGGATGAATATGAAGCGGATGAGTTCGATGATCCCCGTTTTGATTCGGCTTTGCTTGACTCCCGCCCTCGCGACGTCGCACTTCTGAAGGGCGCGAAGTGGTTGAGTGTCCCTCCATGGGACTGATCCTCGCCACTTCCGCCCCGCCGATGTCTTGATCGGCTGGCAGACCTGTCTCGCGATGGTCGAGGAGAGCTTTGCACGAAGTTTTGATTTTCAAAATGAAGGAGTGGGTCTACGTGAGCGGGAAACGCAAAATGTGCGAGTATCTTTCCCACTTTCCCGGCTGATTAGAGAATTTCATTCGATTTTAGATTTTGCCAGTGGATGCTCCCATGTGACAGTTTTGTGGTAATAATTCGAAGAACCAAATATTTCATTCTGATCAAGGTTGTTCTGAAGTATTTCGAGCTTAATCTGGTCGGTGGAAGGAGTCCTGCGGACGGCTATCCATATTCGCAGATTAAGACAACAAGGGTCTTAACTAATGGCTCCGCTGATTCGGCCTTTCCCGAGTCGAGGGAACTTGATGAAGAATAGCGAGTTGCACCTTCAAATGATCGCTTGATCGACGGCCATCAATTCTGATTGTCGGAGAGTTCTTACTATCGTAAGCAGTGGAATACGCCTGCGCGGGATGATTAGCATGCCAAACATAAAGCAGAAAATGAGCTTGTTTGTTCCAGAAATTAGCGTCGAGGTGGGGAAGTGAGCCCGATCTTCGGGAATGGTTCGTTCCCAATTCAAATTTTGATTTGTAAACATGGCAACGAAAACAGTTTGTTGGAGCGAGGCAGTTGAAATTTTGACTCATTTGTCCTCTTGTGCTGGATCCCCATCGTACATCCACCCTCGATGATCTTGCTCTTCCGAAGGGCCAGAAAGGGTGAAGGATCTCCTCTGCCGGATTATCCTTCTCCTTTCTGCCCCGCCGATGTCTTGATCGGCAGACTGAGGATCGTAGGGATCGGATGGGCTCGGCATCGTTTCGAAATCCGACGACGCAAAGTGCATTAATGACGGCTGTGTATGAAAACAACGGAAAGATATTCCGGATTCTTTGACTTTGATTGTGCAGATTGTTTCCATTGACATTGTTTGACCGTATTTCGGGATAAAAGCTGCCAGCTCCTGAATCAGTATAACTTGTAGTGACTTATCGTGGAGGGACGATTTCGCTTTCAAATCAACTGTGAGACTGTAAAATGTGACTTTTAGGTGATAGTGACGATGAATGCGAGAGAGGTGAGGATGATGGCTAATCTGTGCAGTCCTCATTTCGGGTTTGGAGTTCCTGTACCAAGGCCCGAATCAACTGGTACGTCCGTCACCATAATCCTTTGTCAACGAATGGTTGATTTTTGTCAATGGAAACTCTTGATGTTTGTCCATTGGTGAGATCTGACTGGACCGCCCATCACATTTTATTATCTGACCATATCACTCATACGGAGTGGGAGAGCCCTGGTTTGGTAGTGGGCACTCCCACAGGATGCCCACCCAAACTTGGAACTAGGCATGGCTGACCGGCACTGACCGGTCAGTTTTCGCCGAAAAGCACTGACGGTCACTGACCGGAGAAATAACCAAACCCATATTCCAGAGTTACCATTTCTCCGAAGAGGAATCCAAAGCACACTGAATAACGAGTCAATGACGAGAATATCCACGTTATCTCTGTGGAAATGTGAAAAGAAACTCGTTATCATTTCAATCAATCCGATTAACTCTTATATTCAGAGATTTCCGAACGAACTAATGACAAAAATGATGTGGGGACATGATCGAACTTCTGGTCTGGGTTAGCTTCTTTTAAATTCCAACTCATTGCAAGTTGCTTCAGAAGCAATTTTCTTGACATCAACGATCGAAAATGTGGTTGAAGACGAGAGACAAGAAATGTTTGGATATCTGAGTGCGAACGTTGTTGTGCCATCTGTTTTTCTGAAAGAGACTTTCTCTGCCGCGAATACAGTTCCATCCGCATCTTCGAGTGTCACATCATATTTCCAGCTCGTCACTGTGAACACTCCTCAAAAGACAGTGTCATTTCGAATCCATCCCCATTCTCTCGGATCGTCTGACCGACAGAGGAGATGGATGGACCAATCAACTTTGGTAAGAGTTGACAAGCAGTTGAAGAACAGTCTGTTCGATATGTACGTGCTAAAATTCTAGTTTTCGTTTTGGATGATCATATGGGATAGTGAAAGACCCTGATGTATTGTCTGTCTTGAAAATGCAGAACTTGAACTTAGTTGCCAGTTCATGGACGAGAAATGTCATAAGATCCGGAAAAGATGACAGTGATGGAGAGTTCTTGAAAATGATCGTCATTGGATGGTGGAGATCCTCTTGAGACAAGGCGAAGAAAGAATCACAAGCATTATTGAGAACATTAGAACTGACGATGATAAGAGGACCAGCTTCTCTCCTCCTGACAGTGTCCTCCAGTTTCTCGACTTGCGTGATTCGATACTCCATTGTTCTATCAATCGTATCTGAGGAGGTAAGATCTGACCCTTTTAATTAATCTGAAGTGACACAATCCTTGCATTTTCTGGGTCTTCTCACCCAAATCATCCTAATATCACATTATTATCGACGAACCTTGGAATTTATTCTTCAAATGCCAGTATTTCTCACGATCCCAAGTTGTCTCGCATTCTTCGAAGAAAATCACTCAATCTATTGGTTTCTACATTCAATGATTGATGGCCAACGGGAATACAACAGAACAAGGGGAGATGTGCGACAGATGGGGAATGCAGTGCATCGAATGTTGAGAATGGAGGGCATCGAAGATGTGTTGGAAAAGTTTCTGAAAAACGGTCAAAATCCATCCACAGGAAGTCATGGTGTTGCCGAATCGATCAAATTGAGCAACCTGCAGGGCATGAACCTTCCACGACGTCGATAGAGCCTGACAGGAACCTGCGATCCTTTCGCACTGTCTCTGCCTTCTGTTGGACAACAAACACTGTTTGTGTGTGTTCTTTGTAGGCTCTGGCATCACCTCATAGTTTCATTGGCCGGAACGATTCGGCTTCTCTCTCGCCTGTCTCGCTCGATGCTCACCACACTCTCCATCTCCTTCGCTGCCACTCTCACACTGCTCGTCAATGAAGAGAACGTATCGATCGATGCATCAGAACCTCTCACACATCGCCCATCGTCCTCGACTCTTCGGAAAGACAGCAAAACCCACTCAAAACAATGTCTCTCAAAAAAAAGTCATTCGCCGAGTCAGCGAGAAGCTCCACGGAACGTCTGAACATGCCGAGAAAGTGCGGAAGAAGAAGATGCAGACAGTCCCGTTGCCGATCGAATCTTGGGAATCCATTCGATCGATGGCACCGTGCCCGCATCCCACGCTCCTTCCTTCACTGAAATCGGGTAAGAGGTTCGGCAAAGCGAAGAGGTGGATGGATCGATTCTTCAGCGTCTCCCAGAGCATCTCGACGTGTGCAGAAGAATCCGAAAACAGGACTTGGATGTCTTGATCTGCGGACTGGAGAGTTGGTTGCGTGTGTTGATTCCGAGCGGACAGTATTGACTCGGTGACTGTGCAGCGAAGTGAGGAAGAGGTACTGATGGGCACAACGACGGATTTCGTTCACACTCTGTTCATTATGCTCGCAATCCCAAATGCATCGAGATTGCAAGTTGCTGACTCCAATGCATCGATTGTGGACTCCAACTGAGAGGAAAGACGAAAGACGGACATCCAAGGTGCATCTGATCCTTCTCAGCCAAACTGACTCCTCACTCTCCAGTCAATGCACACTATCCACAGCAGTCTCTCCCCACCCTTCATCATTCCCTTCCTTCCTCTCCTCATCCACTCCACCCTCCTCAGTCAATGCACACCATCCACAGCAATCTCTCCCCACCCTTCATCACCGGAATGTCGTTTGACAGAAATCCATCCTGAATCAAGTGGGAATGATTCTCTGTCTGGCTGTGGAAGGAAGAAGGAATGAACTCTGTTCTGCGAGCGACGTAGCTTCAGAGCGACGTAGCTTCAGAGCGACGTAGCTTCAGAGCGATGAGCGGAGAGGGTCCGATCTTTCGTGTGTTCCGCCCATCTGCCGAATGTCGTCTTCGAACTGGGTGTGTGGTTGGAGATCCTCGACACAGGCAGCGTGCACGCTTTTCACCCCAAATTGAATCAACCCTGCGTCTCGGTCTTCCGTCAGTGCCGTTGTCTTCTCTGCACGGACTACACGTGGAACAGCTGTGTGTGATCCAATCGTCATTCGTTCAGGGAATGCTTCAATTTGGAATTGCTTCGAGTTGATGGGTCAGACACAGTCACAACCATCGGCGTCGTCAATTTGATCTTCAGCATCATCTGCCAACTTGTAGCGCTGGATTCGCTCTGTCTTCTTTTCGAGTTTCTGTGATTCTGGTCCCTCCACAACATGTGCGAGTGAGCCAGTCTTTCCGTGTTGATCAACGATTTTGGCGTTTCTGATTCTGATGAATTTGAACGTGTTGAACGTGACAAGGGAGGATGGGAGTTGTTGACCAGATTCTGAGAGTGATGACAATGAGCGAAGGATTGTTCCACCTGGGGCACACTCAAACGAGGAGATGTTCTGCACGCACAACGGCCACATCTGCAGCGATCCACTCCTCTCAACCGACCATCAGTCACCGACCTTGCCCTCTTCATCCCAACACTCCCCGCCACCCACACTCAATCTTCGCGTGCTGAGTTCAGAGGGCCACCCACTCTCAATCTTCGCGTGCTGAGTTCAGAGGGCCACCCACACTCAATCTTCGCGTGCTGAGTTCAGAGAAGTTGAAAGTGGCTTCCACAGCTGGCGTGACTGTCAAAAGCGTCGCGTTGGTGTCCCTTCCATCTCTCGTCCACGCTGTCACATTCGTGTTGTCGTCGACGATTGGTGTGTTGTGCGACAAGGCAACCATTCTTCTGTCAATCTTGAAGAATTTGGGTGTGTTTGAGGACAGGATTGTGATGCGCAGGCATTGTGTTCGGTGTGGGGAGACTTTGATTGCAACGACAGCTCCTTCCCTGCCCAGATGATCACGTCAGCTCCTTCCCTGTCCAGATGATCACGTCAGCTCCTTCCCTGCCCAGATGATCACGTCAGCTCCTTCCCTGTCCAGATGATCACGTCAGCTCCTTCCCTGTCCAGATGATCACGTCAGCTCCTTCCCTGCCCAGATGATCACGTCAGCTCCTTCCCTGCCCAGATGATCACGTCAGCTCCTTCCCTGCCCAGATGATCACGTCAGCTCCTTCCCTGCCCAGATGATCACGTCAGCTCCTTCCCTGCCCAGATGATCACGTCAGCTCCTTCCCTGCCCAGATGATCACGTCAGCTCCTTCCCTGCCCAGATGATCACGTCAGCTCCTTCCCTGCCCAGATGATCACGTCAGCTCCTTCCCTGTCCAGATGATCACGTCAGCTCCTTCCCTGCCCAGATGATCACGTGAGCTCCTTCCCTGCCCAGATGATCACGTGAGCTCCTTCCCTGCCCAGATGATCACGTCAGCTCCTTCCCTGCCCAGATGATCACGTCAGCTCCTTCCCTGCCCAGATGATCACGTCAGCTCCTTCCCTGCCCAGATGATCACGTCAGCTCCTTCCCTGCCCAGATGATCACGTCAGCTCCTTCCCTGCCCAGATGATCACGTCAGCTCCTTCCCTGCCCAGATGATCACGTCAGCTCGTCATGAACGTCCGGAACTGCAACGGTTCTTCTTCCACGCCTCACATGGGATGTCGTTCGAAGCACAGAATATGCAAACCCAATTGTTCAGGAATTTCAACGATCTTGGCCACGAAAAGAACAATCTCTGACCAAATTCCAACAACTCTCTCATTCCTCCTGTCTCCTCGTCCTTCGTCCGTGATGGTGTTGTGTTTGGAACGAGTCGACAGAAGTTGATGGACACATCCTCGTGTGCGTCGAAAACGAGGCACTGTTTTCGTCAGTTTGGCGGGATTCTTCTTGTTATGTCCATCCACGGAGTGAAACTGTGATATCCATACAATCTATGCCGAATCCACTCTGTTCCACCTTTGTGTCGTCGTTTGAAACGATTCCTTCTCATCAATTGCTCGTTCTCAGTTCTAACTTCCTCTTCATTCATCGATTATCACACTCTCCAACTGAATGTTTTGCGAAAGGCTGAAGAAGGGTGGGAGGGAGTGAGTGGGAGTGGGGTGCTGGAGGCGCTGACATCGTCGATGGAGAGGGAGAGTGTAAGGGAAGAGAACAGTGAAGACACACAAAGTGGGAGGGAAGAAGAGAAAGAGATGGAAATGGAGATGGAGGAGAACAGTGAAGACACACAAAGTGGGAGGGAAGAAGAGAAAGAGATGGAAATGGAGATGGAGGAGAACAGTGAAGACACACAAAGTGGGAGGGAAGAAGAGAAAGAGATGGAAATGGAGATGGAGGAGAACAGTGAAGACACACAAAGTGGGAGGGAAGAAGAGAAAGAGATGGAAATGGAGATGGAGGAGAACAGTGAAGACACCCAAAGTGGGAGGGAAGAAGAGAAAGAGATGGAAATGGAGATGGAGGAGAACAGTGAAGACACCCAAAGTGGGAGGGAAGAAGAGAAAGAGATGGAAATGGAGATGGAGGAGAACAGTGAAGACACCCAAAGTGGGAGGGAAGAAGAGAAAGAGATGGAAATGGAGATGGAGGAGAACAGTGAAGACACCCAAAGTGGGAGGGAAGAAGAGAAAGAGATGGAAATGGAGATGGAGGAGAACAGTGAAGACACCCAAAGTGGGAGGGAAGAAGAGAAAGAGATGGAAATGGAGATGGAGGAGAACAGTGAAGACACCCAAAGTGGGAGGGAAGAAGAGAAAGAGATGGAAATGGAGATGGAGGAGAACAGTGAAGACACCCAAAGTGGGAGGGAAGAAGAGAAAGAGATGGAAATGGAGATGGAGGAGAACAGTGAAGACACCCAAAGTGGGAGGGAAGAAGAGAAAGAGATGGAAATGGAGATGGAGGAGAACAGTGAAGACACACAAAGTGGGAGGGAAGAAGAGAAAGAGATGGAAATGGAGATGGAGGAGAACAGTGAAGACACACAAAGTGGGAGGGAAGAAGAGAAAGAGATGGAAATGGAGATGGAGGAGAACAGTGAAGACACCCAAAGTGGGAGGGAAGAAGAGAAAGAGATGGAAATGGAGATGGAGGAGAACAGTGAAGACACACAAAGTGGGAGGGAAGAAGAGAAAGAGATGGAAATGGAGATGGAGGAGAACAGTGAAGACACACAAAGTGGGAGGGAAGAAGAGAAAGAGATGGAAATGGAGATGGAGGAGAACAGTGAAGACACACAAAGTGGGAGGGAAGAAGAGAAAGAGATGGAAATGGAGATGGAGGAGAACAGTGAAGACACACAAAGTGGGAGGGAAGAAGAGAAAGAGATGGAAATGGAGATGGAGGAGAACAGTGAAGACACACAAAGTGGGAGGGAAGAAGAGAAAGAGATGGAAATGGAGATGGAGGAGAACAGTGAAGACACACAAAGTGGGAGGGAAGAAGAGAAAGAGATGGAAATGGAGATGGAGGAGAACAGTGAAGACACCAAAGTGGGAGGGAAGAAGAGAAAGAGATGGAAATGGAGATGGAGGAGAACAGTGAAGACACACAAAGTGGGAGGGAAGAAGAGAAAGAGATGGAAATGGAGATGGAGGAGAACAGTGAAGACACACAAAGTGGGAGGGAAGAAGAGAAAGAGATGGAAATGGAGATGGAGGAGAACAGTGAAGACACACAAAGTGGGAGGGAAGAAGAGAAAGAGATGGAAATGGAGATGGAGGAGAACAGTGAAGACACACAAAGTGGGAGGGAAGAAGAGAAAGAGATGGAAATGGAGATGGAGGAGAACAGTGAAGACACACAAAGTGGGAGGGAAGAAGAGAAAGAGATGGAGATGGAGATGGAGGAGAACAGTGAAGACACACAAAGTGGGAGGGAAGAAGAGAAAGAGATGGAAATGGAGATGGAGGAGAACAGTGAAGACACACAAAGTGGGAGGGAAGAAGAGAAAGAGATGGAAATGGAGATGGAGGAGAACAGTGAAGACACACAAAGTGGGAGGGAAGAAGAGAAAGAGATGGAAATGGAGATGGAGGAGAACAGTGAAGACACCCAAAGTGGGAGGGAAGAAGAGAAAGAGATGGAAATGGAGATGGAGGAGAACAGTGAAGACACACAAAGTGGGAGGGAAGAAGAGAAAGAGATGGAAATGGAGATGGAGGAGAACAGTGAAGACACACAAAGTGGGAGGGAAGAAGAGAAAGAGATGGAAATGGAGATGGAGGAGAACAGTGAAGACACACAAAGTGGGAGGGAAGAAGAGAAAGAGATGGAAATGGAGATGGAGGAGAACAGTGAAGACACACAAAGTGGGAGGGAAGAAGAGAAAGAGATGGAAATGGAGATGGAGGAGAACAGTGAAGACACACAAAGTGGGAGGGAAGAAGAGAAAGAGATGGAAATGGAGAGAGAAAGGACGAAAGAATGGGGGCCGCTACAATTTCTCAAAGTCCTACTTCGGTTTGAACTGTCCGGATTGGCGAAGATGAAGGAAAGACGTGAAGAACGTGAAGAGGGAGCTGAGAGAGGAGGATCGAGAATTACACAGTCGAGTTGTGAGAATGACTCAGTGAATCCTGAGGAAGATGGAAGAGGAAAGGGAAGAAGAGGGAAGGTGGAGAAGGGAGGGGAGGAGTGGATGCTGAGTGGTTCGTCATGTTGTTGGAGAAGAATGTGTTCGGGAGACTGATTTGAGAAGACGAGCCAGATGAAGTGAAATCGCAGCAGCCAGCTAAGCCTGAACACGAGCAGCGACCGAAATCGGAGTCGCCAATTGAAACACGTCCACTCGTCGACGAGTCAATCACACATCCTCCGCTTTTCGACTTGCGTCTCATCTCCATCAACCAGCATTGCCTGACGGAGAAGGTGGCTGAGCCAGAGATTGAGATGGCTGCTGCTTGGGTGAGTGAGACTGTGTTCAACACTGACAGTTCGAATGGCGCGGAACCAGCCGAGAACGAGAAGAGAGCGACAGTGTGGTCGGCGATCTGCTCAACCCGAACATTCGAAAGGCGGATCTTGGCTGTGGCTGAGTCGAGAGAGACGAGAGTGGCAGAAGGAGAAGAAGGGAGGAGAGAGCGTCGTCAGGGACACATTCCCACTTCCGCTCACTCTCATCCCTCCTGCTCTGATCTGCTGAATGTCACTCCGCCGTGCTTGATTGAACGCAGCGACAACGTCAGCAGGTCTTGTCTGCTCTTCAGCAGAACCAACCCAACCTTCACTTGTGACGCAATCGATGGGAGGGTGGACAGCTGCGATGGGGGATCAAATGGAAGAGCATCATTCCATCAGTAAACACCACCAGCATATCCTCGCCCATCGACACGCTTGCCCTCTCTCCAATCTCCCTCGTCTTCTCCAGCAGCCACTCCCGACTCTCCTTCCTTCTTTCACCAACCGGTACCAGTCCCACAGCACTGAAACAAGCTGCCACAATGCTCGCCTGTTGTGTGTGTTCTTCATTCGGGTCAACACATTCAGTTTCAATGTTCGTGATCGAATCCACACACTCCCAAACGACATGCCGTCCGCCAACGCTTTTCTCGCTTTTAACATCTTTCTGTTCATCTTATTCATCTTTTGCTTGTTCATGTTGGCAGATTTCAAATAAATTATGAATCTCGTATTGCAACAAATGAAGAAAAGTGTCGTGAGAACTGAATTACGTCCTTCCATCAGGTTGTCTAAGCTGCCTAGGTAGTTGACCGAGTGTATTGTCTTCGTTTCCAACTTCGTCGTTGTTGTCCTCTTTATCTTCTTCGTATTCATCATCAGGCTCATCAATGTCACTTGCAAATACAATTCTAACTTCGTCCGCTGTTTCTGTTTCAGCTGTTTCTGCTTCAGTTGGTTCTGGGGGAGGATTCTGAAGGGCTTCCACCTCCAGTCTCTCGTTTGGATCCACTCTCAGTTCCTCCATCATCACAAAACATTCTTTGAAGGCGTCACTGCTCGGAGTCCATTGATGTCCTGTATCATCCCCAAGTTCCGTGATTGGCGTATTCATTCCAGAATGTTCATTGAACAAGAGGTCAGTGACTGACACGACTCCAATCTTATATGTCAGATAGTCTCGAGATCTCCTGTTCTGTGGAGTCAAGCTTTCAGCTATTTTGGTTGCTACAAACGTTCTGGTTCGTCTTTGGTATTCTGGTACGTGTTGTGGTTTGACAATCCAAATGAAGTACACTTCCACCTCTCTGTTTTCTGTCTTCTTTTTCTTCTTCTTGGGCGCCAGGCGGCTTGAATGCGCGTCATTCACTTCTGGCAGAGCTTTTGGATATTGACTCGCAAGCCGGCCCTTCAGTGATTGGATCAGCCGAAAGGAAACGTCTTTGTGCTTAGGATTCACTGTGATCTGGAACGTGAATAATTTGATGTGATCATCTACAAGAAAGTAAATGAAGGAATCGATTCCTGGCCAAGCCTCGCTGTTTTTTCGATTCACAGGGTCATAGAGTGATTCGTAGTAGAGGACATTGTGTTGAAAGGGTCCATGTACACTCAATTGCTCGGACCGCATGGGACAACGATCAATCACAGGGAATCGGCAGTGGTATGTAGGCAAACCAGGTGAGGCAGGGAATACAGTGAACCGTGCATGAGAGCGAAGCAATTCCTGATTCACTGTGTGTTCCAAGAGAATGCCTCGCACTGCTCCTGGGAGTTTTTTGTTGTCGAAAAATTGGACGATGATTTCCTTTTGGAATCTCGACATCGCTGTCTTCAAACGTGAAGCAAACATGCTCACTGGATTACCTCCGAGGTGGGTGGCTGAAAGAGAACTGATCACGAGACTTGTATGTTCATCGAAGAGCTGAGCCCCATAGTATCCAAACACCATGCTCATTCGTCGGAAGGTGTTGTCCAAGTCGGCGCTGAGAGCTCGGGGACTCAGTCCAAACACTTCAATCACATTCAAAAAGACATAGCAGTCGTTGTCGTCTGGCGAAGACAAGTCCTCGTTCCAAGTATCTTGTGTCGAAGGAGGTGTGGAGCTTCCCTCGGGAGTGGAACCATCCATGGCTGAGACTGGCACAATTCGAACTGTGTCGGCTGATGTAGGATGGTCTTTGAGGCGAGGCAGAGCAGATGGCTCAGATACATCGAGTATGCGAAACGTGTTTGTGTGGTCTGCGGGGGTGCTTCCTGGAGTTCGAGGGGTGACTGGGGGTTGAACATTTGCGATAGCAGTAGCGGAGAGCGGCTGAGGTAGGGTTTGCTCTTGAGACCGAGCAGCATCGTTGAGGTTCATTTCCTCTTCCTCCTCCTCAGATGCCTCACCTGACTCAACCTTAAGATACCCATGTGTCCCGAGTAGCGTGACCACCATTGGATGTAGCTTCACAATGAAGTGTGCGTTAACTGGGCGGATCCAATAGTCCCGGTGTGTAAGATCCAGTTTCTGCATCATCGTGTAGAATTCCACAGCTGTCCATAAAGGATATTCAGCCCACCATTCCGCTGTTTCATGGTCAGGTTTTTTGACCTGTTTTTCGTATTTTGTGGGTGATGCTGCATACACTGTGAACACGCCCTTGATGTCTGTCCCCGCAAACGGATCCACAGAATCCACAATCCGAATCGTCGGGAACCCTTTCGCGGACCAGTCTTCTCGTTTCGAGGAGATGTGGAATTGAACTCTGATTGGGTTGTCGGGATCCAAACGATCAACAAGAATCGTGAATATCGGTACATTTGGTAGAACATAGTAAATCGCCTGAAAATCATGGAAGACGAGAAAAACAAACCACTTTGGGTATCTGCTTCATCAGACGATGGATCAGATATAGCAACATTTGAGACTTCCCTGTCCCCGGCTGCCCATCCACATAAATCGCCCGATAAGGTATGTTTTTTCCCTTGAGACGGGAACTGATAAGTTGGCGAAAAGGCGAATGGCACGCACGCGTGTGGTAAATCCAATTTGGAGTTTCTTTCAATGATCTCCACAGCGCTTGGTCTCTAGCGCGGAGCTCAGTTGTCTCTTTCGGGAAGTAGGACTGTCGGAGAGTTTCCAGATCCGCTTTCTTAAATGTCTTCAATTTATGAAATTTCTCAAAATGCGCGATCACTCCAATCTGGAATTCTTCCCAGCAATCTCGGATCCACACATTTCTTCGCGTCTGGAAGTTTGAATCAAGTGTCGACATCTGCATGATTCGGTCAGCTGGCTCCGTGTAAAACAAGTCATATAGACTCATCATGAGATGCAATCGTTCCCTCAGCATTTCTGGACTATCTTTAGCGAGAGGGTGTGCTTCTTGGATGAACCGGTTCGGAATCGCGATAACCCTAATTGGTTCGAAGTCGTCACCTATTTTTGGCCAACATCTTTCCAAATTGTTTATCGTCGTTAATACGTCGTATTCAAATCCAGAGTAACCAACCAGGTCTTTCCATTCTGGAGGGCGCTCAGTTTGTGACGGGTTTTGACTGCCTTCTTCAGGTTCACCTGCTTCGTGGAGTGAAGGGTCAGAACACGGAAATTGAATGGTAATGAATTTGTGGGAAGAATCGAATTTTGAAAGTAATGCTTCGTATAAATCGGAGATTGTGCAAGCAACTGGTAGGTCGATTGTTGGGGGTTTTGGGGGGGAGCCACCTTGAGAATCCGCTTGAGGCTGTTTAGGAGCATCGATGTCTGCCACGAGCTTATAAGGAATCTTGAAAGATTCTGGTCGAGTCATGATAACCTCTGAACTGGAGAAATTGAAGCGCTTATTTGGGACTTCGATCTGGCTCATATTTCTGATTCATTCTCGTCATTTCGAGACACTCGGAAAGTGTTACTGTCCTCTCTGGGAGATGCACCAACGATTCCTTGATATTGAGGATTCCGACCAACCTCGCTGGCGCTCTGATGCGGAAGTTGGTGAATGTGAGAGTGATGATCATCCTATTCGACTGAGATCATCTCGAAGAAACGGACTACACGGACAAAATGATCTCGACAGTCCAAGACAAAACATTTTTCATCATCTCTTCGAACTTTCAACCTCATTAGAGAGGGAGGGTGACGCATCTCTTTTGTCAACGCTCTCATCCATTAGACGTATGAGCGAGAGTTCGAATGATAATGAAGTCGTGACCCTGATCCTACAAGCGAACATAATTGACAAACTTCTTGGAATTGTTTCATCGAATGAAGATGGAGGAGTCTTGGTATTTTCTGTTTTTTGTTATCTCTCCAGATCGCAGTCTATTCCCTCCTCGCTCGTCTGAGTGTGCTGTTCGATTGTTGATTTTGTTCAGCGTCCGTGTCTGTTGCAGTTGTGTCAAAAATAATGGTTCCTGCCTTTTTGTCGAAGAGTCTGTCGTTTGTCTCGACAGTGAATGATGATCTTACCCTGCATGTTCGTATTTTTCTTTCTCCACATGATTCTCGTTTTGTTTGAAGGTTCTTCATGTGTTGTATCGTTCAGCTGTCGCTGGGGATGACTTCTGTCGCTTTGAAGTGGGAAGTGATGTTACTGCTCATCTTCTGCGATATCTGCTTGAATGCCAACCATTATCGGTTGGCCGAAATGAAAGGAGTTGCTGTGGCATATTGGGACTGGAGGAGAGTCGAAAACGGACGATCGCAACGAGTCTGCTTCTCCTGACTGTACTGATCAAAGTGTCGTTTCCAGACGCCCTGAAAGAGACAATTGTGGCAGCATGTGTTCCATACTTTCTGAGCAGCGACAGCCATGTTCAACTGCTGGCACTGACATGTGCGCGCCATTTTGTTCCGTGCTCCAAAAACGAGCATTTCTTGCAGTCCTCACTTCCAAACAACCAGATGGATCCCGAGAATACGGCCTGGATTCCTGTTCTCCATTATCTTGTGGACTTGTTGAAAGAGATGCAAGTGGACTTCGAACAATACGTGAAAGTGCTCCACGTCTTCAGACGTGTATGTGCAGACATCAGAAACCAACTGATGCATCCAGAAGGAACGGGACAGCCAGAACTTTCGTGTCTAGAAACTGTTGAAGACGACATTATGCTGGGATTTCAGAAGTGCTTGAAAACGATTGGGACGGTTCTGGTGATCTTCGGGGAGCTGATATTTTTGTCGCCGGAAAACGAACAAGTGTGTGCTCTTTTTCTTCACTCTGTTGGAGATTGCGATTGACACTGGGATTTACCCGCTGTTGGGGGAAATGCTGGACTGGCTGATTGTCGTCACGCGTGAAGGCACTCCTCCTGTACCAATGTCAGCGGAGGAAGATTATGAATATTTCCGAGCGGCAGTGGAGACCGAATCTGAGCTAGAGAAGCCCTTCCACTTGCTTTACCCTCTCAAAATCGCCTTCAGACAACACAACTTGCGGCCACTCCTTCCATATCGGAGCAGCATCCCAAATTTCGTTGTGGATGATGCAGTCGACGAAATACTGTCCATATATCATATTCTGGAGCTGAACAGGACGAAAGATTCTCTTCTCAATAATGTGCTATACTTACTTGGTAACGCGTTGGGTGGGACGCCTGCACTTGTTGAGGTTGTTCTGTCCTCACTCTTTCCGGATGTATCTGCCACAGAGGCAACGAGGAAAGTGATTGACCGCCTCCAAGCAATCCTGTTCCGCCTTCCGATGGATTCGCTGAAAGAGCTGATGCGATGTATTTATTTGTTCGCTACCATGCCACTGGAGCATCAATCCGTATTGGTTGAGTCAGGAATGCTGCTGCTTGCGTGGAACCACCGGTGGGATCTCGGCCCTGGAGGAACGAGATATCTGGTGCATTCGTTCATGGTGATTCTCAGACCAACCGCCGAATCATCGCACACAGTTGCCATGGCTCTTCAGGAACAGATTGAAAATGATTCGTTTGAAATGGAATTGGACCAGATGTGCCAGCACAGCTCTCCGAACATCAGGAAAAGCTACCAGCATCTGCGAACGTTCCTGGAGACAATACCCAAACGGAGCCTGTGTGACATCCTGTCAATGTCTGACTACGGATCCTCCACCTGAACTCCAACCATCTGGTGGACAATTGGTTGTCACGTTATAGACTTATTATAATTGGAGAAACAACACCATTTCATTCATTACACAGTCGTAAAAGAAGGCATTTTGTGAAATAAATCTTCGGTACAGTCTGGAACAAAAATCAATCCCATGATAAAGTTAAACCGGCTCGGGAGTGGATGCCAGCCATCTTATCTCCTATTTTCTTACTTCCCCCAGGACTCGATTTGTGACGAAACTCGTAAATGTATGTTTACATGCTGCTTAGCCAGAAATATCGCCCCTCTTTTCTACGTGAACTCTTCTTAACATTTCCATGACCTCGGTTGTGTTTTTGTTATTTTTTTGACATTCCATCATTTCTATTCATCAATTTTAACAGTGATTGAAGAACACGATCATCTTCGTCCGTGTACCTCGTCTATATCCCCGTGAAACGAAATCAACAGTGGATTAACCTGGTTGGATACTCTGGATTTGAATACGACTTATTAACGACGATAAACAATTTGGAAAGCTGTTGGCCAAAAATAGGTGACAAATTCGAACCAATTAGGGTTATCGCGATTCCGAACCGGTTCGTTAAAGATACACACCCTCTCACTGAAGATAGTCCAGAAATGCTGAGGGAACGATTGCATCTCATGATGAGTCTATATGACTTGTTTTACACGGAGCCAGCTGGCCGAATCATGCAGATGTCGACACTTGATTCAAACTTCCAGACGCGAAGAAATGTGTGGATCCGAGATTGCTGGGAAGAATTCCAGATTGGAGTGATTGCGCATTTTGAGAAATTTCATGGATTGAAGACATTTACGGATGAGGTTCTGGAAACTCTCCAACAGCCCTGCTTCCCGAACGAGACTATTCGGCTCCGCGCTAGAGACCAAGCGCTGTGGATGTCAATAGAAAAAACTCCAGATTGGATTTACTCCAAGCATGCGTGTGTTTCACCTTTTCCCAGCTTTGTCGTTTCGGGTCTCAAGGGAGAAGACAAACCTTATCGGGCGTTTTATGTGGATGGGCAGCCGGGGACAGGGAAGTCTCAAATGTTGCTATATCTGATCCATCGTCTGATGAAGCAGATACCCAAAATGGTTTGTTCTTCTCGTCTTCCATGATTTTCAGGCGATTTACTATGTTCTCCCGGATATTCCGATATTCACGATTCTTGTTGATCGTTCGGATCCCGACAACCCAATCAGTGTCCAATTCCACATCACCTCGCTTTACGAAGACTGGTGTACGAGTGGCTTCCCGACGATCCGGATTGTGGATTCCTTCCAAATCTTCGACCTCTCTCATGAGACATATGATGGGAGGTGTCACTTCCTCCTTCTCAATCGTCCATGTCCCTAACCCAACGAGATCTCATCAAACCACTTATAAGCGGCTTAATCAGTGCGCAACAAAGTGGTCTTTCTGCGATCCGCAACCACATTGCTTTGACTATCCGGCCCTATTCAGTCCCAATTCTCTTCATTGAAGACAACGCAGGTACCCTATTCTTCTGCGTGATCGGAAGACACAATCAGAAGTGGCATTCGAAACGAAAGACCAACCCAATTTAAGTCAGCGAACGAATTCAACAATTCCCGGAATCATCCGTCTTCGTCCGTTTTCCCAAGCCCTACAAGGATCTCGGATTTGGGATACACCAACTTTTACACACCAAGAGGTCAAAAAAATTGAAGCGCCTACCATCACTAGTTTCAGTCCATATCGAGTCCTGGAGGAAGTGAGAAAATAGGAGATAAGATGGCTGGCATCCCCTCCCGAGCCGGTTTAACTTTACAGGGTTGAAACGAAGAACTGGGACTGAATTCTTCTCCATCAATTTAACCTTGTTTTCATTTTCCTTCAAATTCACTAGTGAAAGTGGTCCTTCTCCTTATTTTGACAAAACACCGAAAAATCAAAAAAATCTCAAAATGAAGTGCGGGTGCTTGTGATCAATTGTGTGTTGTCCTATAGAGTGGTCCTATGTGACTCTCGTCCCAACAAACCTTGCTTCCATCATGCGTATGTTCCTCTTCTTCATTATTTCCGTTCTATCTGGCCTTTTCAGCACAAATGAATTTCTGCCTTTCAGATCCCACCATTGGGCAAATATGATGTATAAAATCCATGGAAGTGGTATGCCTTGCTAGTTCAAGTATTTTTAAGCTTTATCTTCCATTTAGGTGGTTGTTGTGCCTTTTTGTATACTTTCAGAGGATGATCGCCAAAAACAGGCCAGTTTTGTCATAATTTGGCTTGATCTGTGCCAATTTACATGAATATGGCAAATAAATGCTGGACTTTAGAACTAGGACAGTATCGCCACCTTGGACACAGGTTATGTTGGAGTTTTGAAGATGTGAAAACTCCCGTCTATCCACCTACTGTTCGTCAATCTTGTTAATCAACTGAAGGGACTTGGGGTATGACTTCAACTTTCTTATTTTGTTTCGATGCAACCTGTTTGTACCTATCTTAGAAGGAAACAAAACAGAACCTCTCAAAACACCGATCAGAAGGAGAAGTAAGTTCCAAATGGGCAAGATTGGACGTCCTCTATGGAGAGAAAAGCTGATACCCACCTGATTTTCTCCTTTGAATGATTCCACATTTCAGCAAATGTGATTGAATCTTTTTGCCTCAATGTGAAGAGGAATTGGAAGAGAAAAAAGATAAAAATACGTGAAAATGACTTGAAAAGAGTAGAATGACAGATAAAAGGAACAAAGACTCGGGTAAACAGCAATTTTCCCATCTTGTTGTTGTTTGTTTCGAAATGCATACAAAACTCCAACATAACCACAAATCAAGGGATCGATACTGTCCTAGTTCTAAAGTCAGCATTTATTTGCCATATTCATGTAAATTGGCACAGATCAAGCCAAATTATGACAAAACTGGCCTGTTTTTGGCGATCATCCTCTGAAAGTATACAAAAAGGCACAACAACCACCTAAATGGAAGATAAAGCTTAAAAATACTTGAACTAGCAAGGCATACCACTTCCATGGATTTTATACATCATATTTGCCCAATGGTGGGATCTGAAAGGCAGAAATTCATTTGTGCTGAAAAGGCCAGATAGAACGGAAATAATGAAGAAGAGGAACATACGCATGATGGAAGCAAGGTTTGTTGGGACGAGAGTCACATAGGACCACTCTATAGGACAACACACAATTGATCACAAGCACCCGCACTTCATTTTGAGATTTTTTTGATTTTTCGGTGTTTTGTCAAAATATGGAGAAGGACCACTTTCACTAGTGAATTTGAAGGAAAATGAAAACAAGGTTAAATTGATGGAGAAGAATTCAGTCCCAGTTCTTCGTTTCAACCCTGTAAAGTTAAACCGGCTCGGGAGGGGATGCCAGCCATCTTATCTCCTATTTTCTCACTTCCTCCAGGACTCGATATGGACTGAAACTAGTGATGGTAGGCGCTTCAATTTTTTTGACCTCTTGGTGTGTAAAAGTTGGTGTATCCCAAATCCGAGATCCTTGTAGGGCTTGGGAAAACGGACGAAGACGGATGATTCCGGGAATTGTTGAATTCGTTCGCTGACTTAAATTGGGTTGGTCTTTCGTTTCGAATGCCACTTCTGATTGTGTCTTCCGATCACGCAGAAGAATAGGGTACCTGCGTTGTCTTCAATGAAGAGAATTGGGACTGAATAGGGCCGGATAGTCAAAGCAATGTGGTTGCGGATCGCAGAAAGACCACTTTGTTGCGCACTGATTAAGCCGCTTATAAGTGGTTTGATGAGATCTCGTTGGGTTAGGGACATGGACGATTGAGAAGGAGGAAGTGACACCTCCCATCATATGTCTCATGAGAGAGGTCGAAGATTTGGAAGGAATCCACAATCCGGATCGTCGGGAAGCCACTCGTACACCAGTCTTCGTAAAGCGAGGTGATGTGGAATTGGACACTGATTGGGTTGTCGGGATCCGAACGATCAACAAGAATCGTGAATATCGGAATATCCGGGAGAACATAGTAAATCGCCTGAAAATCATGGAAGACGAGAAGAACAAACCATTTTGGGTATCTGCTTCATCAGACGATGGATCAGATATAGCAACATTTGAGACTTCCCTGTCCCCGGCTGCCCATCCACATAAAACGCCCGATAAGGTTTGTCTTCTCCCTTGAGACCCGAAACGACAAAGCTGGGAAAAGGTGAAACACACGCATGCTTGGAGTAAATCCAATCTGGAGTTTTTTCTATTGACATCCACAGCGCTTGGTCTCTAGCGCGGAGCCGAATAGTCTCGTTCGGGAAGCAGGGCTGTTGGAGAGTTTCCAGAACCTCATCCGTAAATGTCTTCAATCCATGAAATTTCTCAAAATGCGCAATCACTCCAATCTGGAATTCTTCCCAGCAATCTCGGATCCACACATTTCTTCGCGTCTGGAATTTTGAATCAAGTGTCGACATCTGCATGATTCGGCCAGCTGGCTCCGTGTAAAACAAGTCATATAGACTCATCATGAGATGCAATCGTTCCCTCAGCATTTCTGGACTATCTTCAGTGAGAGGGTGTGTATCTTTAACGAACCGGTTCGGAATCGCGATAACCCTAATTGGTTCGAATTTGTCACCTATTTTTGGCCAACAGCTTTCCAAATTGTTTATCGTCGTTAATAAGTCGTATTCAAATCCAGAGTATCCAACCAGGTTAATCCACTGTTGATTTCGTTTCACGGGGATATAGACGAGGTACACGGACGAAGATGATCGTGTTCTTCAATCACTGTTAAAATTGATGAATAGAAATGATGGAATGTCAAAAAAATAACAAAAACACAACCGAGGTCATGGAAATGTTAAGAAGAGTTCACGTAGAAAAGAGGGGCGATATTTCTGGCTAAGCAGCATGTAAACATACATTTACGAGTTTCGTCACAAATCGAGTCCTGGGGGAAGTAAGAAAATAGGAGATAAGATGGCTGGCATCCACTCCCGAGCCGGTTTAACTTTATCATGGGATTGATTTTTGTTCCAGACTGTACCGAAGATTTATTTCACAAAATGCCTTCTTTTACGACTGTGTAATGAATGAAATGGTGTTGTTTCTCCAATTATAATAAGTCTATAACGTGACAACCAATTGTCCACCAGATGGTTGGAGTTCAGGTGGAGGATCCGTAGTCAGACATTGACAGGATGTCACACAGGCTCCGTTTGGGTATTGTCTCCAGGAACGTTCGCAGATGCTGGTAGCTTTTCCTGATGTTCGGAGAGCTGTGCTGGCACATCTGGTCCAATTCCATTTCAAACGAATCATTTTCAATCTGTTCCTGAAGAGCCATGGCAACTGTGTGCGATGATTCGGCGGTTGGTCTGAGAATCACCATGAACGAATGCACCAGATATCTCGTTCCTCCAGGGCCGAGATCCCACCGGTGGTTCCACGCAAGCAGCAGCATTCCTGACTCAACCAATACGGATTGATGCTCCAGTGGCATGGTAGCGAACAAATAAATACATCGCATCAGCTCTTTCAGCGAATCCATCGGAAGGCGGAACAGGATTGCTTGGAGGCGGTCAATCACTTTCCTCGTTGCCTCTGTGGCAGATACATCCGGAAAGAGTGAGGACAGAACAACCTCAACAAGTGCAGGCGTCCCACCCAACGCGTTACCAAGTAAGTATAGCACATTATTGAGAAGAGAATCTTTCGTCCTGTTCAGCTCCAGAATATGATATATGGACAGTATTTCGTCGACTGCATCATCCACAACGAAATTTGGGATGCTGCTCCGATATGGAAGGAGTGGCCGCAAGTTGTGTTGTCTGAAGGCGATTTTGAGAGGGTAAAGCAAGTGGAAGGGCTTCTCTAGCTCAGATTCGGTCTCCACTGCCGCTCGGAAATATTCATAATCTTCCTCCGCTGACATTGGTACAGGAGGAGTGCCTTCACGCGTGACGACAATCAGCCAGTCCAGCATTTCCCCCAACAGCGGGTAAATCCCAGTGTCAATCGCAATCTCCAACAGAGTGAAGAAAAAGAGCACACACTTGTTCGTTTTCCGGCGACAAAAATATCAGCTCCCCGAAGATCACCAGAACCGTCCCAATCGTTTTCAAGCACTTCTGAAATCCCAGCATAATGTCGTCTTCAACAGTTTCTAGACACGAAAGTTCTGGCTGTCCCGTTCCTTCTGGATGCATCAGTTGGTTTCTGATGTCTGCACATACACGTCTGAAGACGTGGAGCACTTTCACGTATTGTTCGAAGTCCACTTGCATCTCTTTCAACAAGTCCACAAGATAATGGAGAACAGGAATCCAGGCCGTATTCTCGGGATCCATCTGGTTGTTTGGAAGTGAGGACTGCAAGAAATGCTCGTTTTTGGAGCACGGAACAAAATGGCGCGCACATGTCAGTGCCAGCAGTTGAACATGGCTGTCGCTGCTCAGAAAGTATGGAACACATGCTGCCACAATTGTCTCTTTCAGGGCGTCTGGAAACGACACTTTGATCAGTACAGTCAGGAGAAGCAGACTCGTTGCGATCGTCCGTTTTCGACTCTCCTCCAGTTCCAATATGCCACAGCAACTCCTTTCATTTCGGCCAACCGATAATGGTTGGCATTCAAGCAGATATCGCAGAAGATGAGCAGTAACATCACTTCCCACTTCAAAGCGACAGAAGTCATCCCCAGCGACAGCTGAACGATACAACACATGAAGAACCTTCAAACAAAACGAGAATCATGTGGAGAAAGAAAAATACGAACATGCAGGGTAAGATCATCATTCACTGTCGAGACAAACGACAGACTCTTCGACAAAAAGGCAGGAACCATTATTTTTGACACAACTGCAACAGACACGGACGCTGAACAAAATCAACAATCGAACAGCACACTCAGACGAGCGAGGAGGGAATAGACTGCGATCTGGAGAGATAACAAAAAACAGAAAATACCAAGACTCCTCCATCTTCATTCGATGAAACAATTCCAAGAAGTTTGTCAATTATGTTCGCTTGTAGGATCAGGGTCACGACTTCATTATCATTCGAACTCTCGCTCATACGTCTAATGGATGAGAGCGTTGACAAAAGAGATGCGCAGGCATCTGAGTAGTCCCATCAAAATAGGTAAAACTGGGATCAATTGATGTCAGTGCCTAAATTTGGACTGAGATCAAATTTCAACTCTTTTCCTTTGAGATTTTCTCATTATCACTTCATTAATCATGTTCAATTCACTTCTTGTTTTCGCAATGCTCTTCGAGGTTGGTCAGAATCCTCAATTTCCCAAAATCGCACGATCCCAGAGGACAGTAACACTTCTTTTTCGATGTATTCCCTTCATTGACGCGAATCAGTCAGAAAAAACCATCGAAGAAGACATAATAACGCATTATCGACCATTTCAGAGGTTATTGTTGTAGAACAAACTTCACAGCATTCCTTAAAGCTTTGCATTTCATGATCTATGAAACCATTTTCCTTTTACTTTTTCCATTCAAATATCGCTATAAGAAGACTTTGAAATAGAAAAGAAACGAAATGGTATTCTTGGTATTTGGTGGGATCAGATCCGACTGGGATCACTGGGATCAAATCAGGAAGCCTGAGATGCGTCACCTCCCTCTCTAATGAGGTTGAAAGTTCGAAGAGATGATGAAAAATGTTTTGTCTTGGACTGTCGAGATCATTTTTGATCCATTGTAGTCCGTTTCTTCGGATGATCTCGATCGAATGGGATGATCATCACTCTCACATTCACCAACTTCCGCATCAGAGCGCCAGCGAGGTTGGTCGGAATCCTCAATATCAAGGAATCGTTGGTGCATCTCCCAGAGAGGACAGTAACACTTTCCGAGTGTCTCGAGCTGACGAGAATGAATCAGAAATATGAGCCAGATCGAAGTCCCAAATAAGCGCTTCAATTTCTCCAGTTCAGAGGTTATCATGACTCGACCAGAATCTTTCAAGATTCCTTATAAGCTCGTGGCAGACATCGATGCTCCTAAACAGCCTCAAGCGGATTCTCAAGGTGGCTCCCCAAAACCCCCAACAATCGACCTACCAGTTGCTTGCACAATCTCCGATTTATACGAAGCATTGCTCCATTCGATTCTTCCCACAAATCAGTTACCGTTCAATTTGCTGACCCTTGACTCCACGAAGCAGGTGAACCTGAAGAAGGCAGTCAAAACCCGTCACAAACTGAGCGCCCTCCAGAATGGAAAGACCTGGTTGGTTACTCTGGATTTGAATACGACGTATTAACGACGATAAACAATTTGGAAAGATGTTGGCCAAAAATAGGTGACGACTTCGAACCAATTAGGGTTATTGCGATTCCGAACCGGTTCGTCAAAGATACACACCCTCTCGCTGAAGATAGTCCAGAAATGCTGAGGGAACGATTGCATCTCATGATGAGTCTATATGACCTGTTTTACACGGAGCCAGCTGATGCCGAATCATGCAGATGTCGACACTTGAT
>JARBJD010000673.1:0-24780 GCA_033064195.1 Blattamonas nauphoetae | reverse complement strand
GTTCATCCCGACTCTGGCTGAGAATGAACGTTCGTCTCGAAAGATCGGAAACAGGAGTCTCTCTAATCAGCCTGCGTGGAACGACACTCATTCCGCGCCCGCCGGGATGCTCTTGAGATCTTGACAACGCATCTTGGAACTGTCTGAAGCGAACGAATGGCGAGGTCGTCTGAAGTATGGAAATGGGGTGGTGACGTCAGACTTCCTCGTGAAGGTGACGGCAGAATCCGAAAAGAAAGCATACACAAAGAGATGATGAAAACGATGATTCCAATCATTATTGGAGTTGTGGTGACGCTTCTCGTGATCTTTCTCCTCGTGATTGTTCTGCTCTGTCGACGCCTCAAAGTCGAAGCGAAGAAGGATTCTGAACGTGAAACAGAAGAATTGAATCAAGTTGAGATCAAGTTTGATGAATTCGGGAGAATCACTTCGACCAATCAGTCAACATGATCAAAGCGAACAGCGCTCTCATTCTCCGACAACGACTCGTGTTCGACGAATGAAGAGAAGCACAAGACGGCATCTGTTGTCCCTCTCCTTGAAACGGATGACCAACTCGAATCAAGCAAACAAGAACTGAAAGCAGTGGTTATTCGAGATGAGAAAATTGAGAAATGAATGTCGTTGTCCGAGACACTCTACAGCCGACTCCACAGCCAACAAAACCCGTTCAATCCGAAGCCGATGGACAAGACAGCAGTGAAGCAGAAGATCACACGTGGATTGGTGCTTCTTGCGCGAGAGAAGCCGCACTCTGAGATCCTGTCGAAGCTGACGTCGCACTGGGTTCTGTTTGATGCAAATGACGACGTTCTCTTCCGACTCAACACTCCCAAAGACATTGCGACGATTTCACAGCCACAGATGGAAGGTGGAGGAAGGGAAGTTCGACAGAACGAGGAGCAGCGCTGGGTTCCGCCAGAAGAAGCAGACCGAAAGGAGATTGTGGATGCAAGTCATGGGACGGTTTTCGGCTCGGCCTTGTCTTGTGGGAAATTGAGACTGGTCTTGTTCCTTCGGGGAGATCGATGCGATCAACGCTCAGCGACAACTGGAAGTGGGATTCTTCCGAAGATGGATCGTGTGTCACGAAATGGCCGAACTGATCGAGAACTGCCTCCAGATTGATCCTCTGAAGCGACCAACACTGGCGAGCATCTCGCAACACTTCAACGGGAAGACAAAGACGATGGAGGAGAAACTGAGAAGAAATCAGATGGGAACGACGTCGTCTTGCATCCATAACACACCTCATCCCTTAACCTCACAAATATCATCTCACACCCTTATCATTTGATCTCATCTCACTCACAATCATCATTTATTCTTATCACACACAATTATCATTTCATTTTATCACAGCCAAACCACTCGGCTCCTTGAGACGAGAAACGAGCAGAAGAATAATCACATCTCATGTGATTCTCTCTGCTCATCACTTCAACAAAACCAACACAAACGGATTACCGAGCAACACAATCAACCTCGCTTTACTGTCACAATCCACTTTTCTGGAATGGGGACTTTCACAATGATCCGATGTCACAACTGCAATCACTATTTTCCTCCCCATCTTCCAGGATAGTCACGTTTCAATCACCATCGTTCTCCATCGCTCATCACTCGAATGATCATCCCGTGCAGGTCTTGTGTTCGAATCTATTACAATCATTTATCTTTCATCCCGCCCTTCTTCCTTCTCACTTCCACTCTTGTTTCACATCACTCTGACACTTCTCACATCACGTCCTTCATCGACTCTCATTTCGCATGTCGTGTTCTCAACGTTTCTGTCTTGACCATCACTTCTTCGTATTCTTCTTTCGGCGATCTGTGTTTGACAGGTCGCCGTTGGACGAATTCTGACAAGGATATTCCTTGGTGTGACCTCACTCATTCATTTCGCTCTTCACAACACACACACTTTACCACATCACATTTTCCATGAATGGATCTCATTTTCCAATAAATAATTCCGTCACAAATTCAAGAAGTCGTGATTGCTGAATATCCGCTCAGGATTCTTACCAAAGAAAGTGTCTTGATTTGTTGAAATGATCAAACCATACTCTGTTTCAAACAAACCCATTCCTTAGCGGAGGCTCAAATCCCTTCCCAATCATTCGAACTCCTCCATGTACATGCTACTCATTTTCTGTTGATATCAGGCGTTTCACCTCCCTCTGGGACTGTGCGACTCACCGATTTTCTTCAACCATTCGCTCGAAAGGACAATTCTCATGTGGTTGATGATGTCCTCCAGCTGCCTAATATCAATGTGACATGCTTGAATTTTGAGGTGATGTCATCATGTCTGTCGTTGAATGGACAGAACGACACAACAATCATTCTCGCACCTCAACTTCAAATGAACAGTTATTGCCTTTTCGACAACGATCAATCTACACATCATTCAACCTCGCCTGTTTGCTGTCAGAAATGCATCATTATCCATCTCCCAAGTACGAATGGAGCTCGACCATGAAACGTCATACTCAGACGTGCTGTTTATCTCGGGCTGCTCGTCCGTTGTTCGTGCATCACACATTGAGTTCACTCGAAGTGGCTGGGGACCATTGATGAGACTTGAGAGGATGGAGTAGTTCTCGAACTTGGACACATCCATCACGCTCACGAAATGTGCGATCCACTCAAAATCAGGCCGAATGGGAGCAGTTTTGTCCGATTCCGTGGATTGGAAGGATCTGAAAGGATCTTCCTGTCGATATTGAACACCAAAGTGGAGAACCAACAGATCATTGGACACGATGGGATTGGGTGGGGAAGGAGCGGACGGAACAGGATTTTTGGGATTTTCTGGAATCACGACGGCATTCGTCGGATTTCTAGGCATGGCTGACCGGCCAAAAGTGTCGGTCAGTGTCACTCGAATTCTTCAAAGGGTCAGATCTCATTAGAGATGGAAATGGCTTCTATGAACGACATATCGACAAGGTAGCTGATATTCATGTCGAGATTTACGTTTTGACACATGAAACAAGATAATGAAGTGTTGCTGAATTCACTCAAAACAATCATGAACATTCAACACTATACGACGACAAAACGCAATCGTCATTAATCTCTCGCAGAAACCGGTTCTGAAGACTAAATAAGCTGAGCGAACTCATCTCTCCGCATCCGAGCATGGTCTCTTCCATTCTATCCCTCTGCCCACCATCGGCAGCAATATCATCAGCCCCTTCAGGCTGTTCGAAACATGCTCTGCGGTTGTGCGAGGTGGAGTTGAGTCGCGATCTTGGCCAGCGCTGCGAGCACGACAAGACTGCTTTCGTTGCTCATGAACTGGGTGAACTGTGTGGAACAGGAAGCAAGAAGAGTTAGAAATGATGATAAAGCTGAATGTTGTGACGGAGAGAGGCTGATGTCGTGAGCAGCGGGCATACAACGGTGGAGGAGATGGTGTGTCAGACCGATTGTCTTCGGTTATCTTAATCAAAGCTGTCTCAGGTGTCAGACCGATTGTCTTCGGTTATCTTAATCAAAGCTGTCTCAGGTGTCAGACCGATTGTCTTCGGTTATCTTAATCAAAGCTGTCTCAGGTGTCAGACCGATTGTCTTCGGTTATCTTAATCAAAGCTGTCTCAGGTGTCAGACCGATTGTCTTCGGTTATCTTAATCAAAGCTGTCTCAGGTGTCAGACCGATTGTCTTCGGTTATCTTAATCAAAGCTGTCTCAGGTGTCAGACCGATTGTCTTCGGTTATCTTAATCAAAGCTGTCTCAGGTGTCAGACCGATTGTCTTCGGTTATCTTAATCAAAGCTGTCTCAGGTGTCAGACCGATTGTCTTCGGTTATCTTAATCAAAGCTGTCTCAGGTGTCAGACCGATTGTCTTCGGTTATCTTAATCAAAGCTGTCTCAGGTGTCAGACCGATTGTCTTCGGTTATCTTAATCAAAGCTGTCTCAGGTGTCAGACCGATTGTCTTCGGTTATCTTAATCAAAGCTGTCTCAGGTGTCAGACCGATTGTCTTCGGTTATCTTAATCAAAGCTGTCTCAGGTGTCAGACCGATTGTCTTCGGTTATCTTAATCAAAGCTGTCTCAGGTGTCAGACCGATTGTCTTCGGTTATCTTAATCAAAGCTGTCTCAGGTGTCAGACCGATTGTCTTCGGTTATCTTAATCAAAGCTGTCTCAGGTGTCAGACCGATTGTCTTCGGTTATCTTAATCAAAGCTGTCTCAGGTGTCAGACCGATTGTCTTCGGTTATCTTAATCAAAGCTGTCTCAGGTGTCAGACCGATTGTCTTCGGTTATCTTAATCAAAGCTGTCTCAGGTGTCAGACCGATTGTCTTCGGTTATCTTAATCAAAGCTGTCTCAGGTGTCAGACCGATTGTCTTCGGTTATCTTAATCAAAGCTGTCTCAGGTGTCAGACCGATTGTCTTCGGTTATCTTAATCAAAGCTGTCTCAGGTGTCAGACCGATTGTCTTCGGTTATCTTAATCAAAGCTGTCTCAGGTGTCAGACCGATTGTCTTCGGTTATCTTAATCAAAGCTGTCTCAGGTGTCAGACCGATTGTCTTCGGTTATCTTAATCAAAGCTGTCTCAGGTGTCAGACCGATTGTCTTCGGTTATCTTAATCAAAGCTGTCTCAGGTGTCAGACCGATTGTCTTCGGTTATCTTAATCAAAGCTGTCTCAGGTGTCAGACCGATTGTCTTCGGTTATCTTAATCAAAGCTGTCTCAGGTGTCAGACCGATTGTCTTCGGTTATCTTAATCAAAGCTGTCTCAGGTGTCAGACCGATTGTCTTCGGTTATCTTAATCAAAGCTGTCTCAGGTGTCAGACCGATTGTCTTCGGTTATCTTAATCAAAGCTGTCTCAGGTGTCAGACCGATTGTCTTCGGTTATCTTAATCAAAGCTGTCTCAGGTGTCAGACCGATTGTCTTCGGTTATCTTAATCAAAGCTGTCTCAGGTGTCAGACCGATTGTCTTCGGTTATCTTAATCAAAGCTGTCTCAGGTGTCAGACCGATTGTCTTCGGTTATCTTAATCAAAGCTGTCTCAGGTGTCAGACCGATTGTCTTCGGTTATCTTAATCAAAGCTGTCTCAGGTGTCAGACCGATTGTCTTCGGTTATCTTAATCAAAGCTGTCTCAGGTGTCAGACCGATTGTCTTCGGTTATCTTAATCAAAGCTGTCTCAGGTGTCAGACCGATTGTCTTCGGTTATCTTAATCAAAGCTGTCTCAGGTGTCAGACCGATTGTCTTCGGTTATCTTAATCAAAGCTGTCTCAGGTGTCAGACCGATTGTCTTCGGTTATCTTAATCAAAGCTGTCTCAGGTGTCAGACCGATTGTCTTCGGTTATCTTAATCAAAGCTGTCTCAGGTGTCAGACCGATTGTCTTCGGTTATCTTAATCAAAGCTGTCTCAGGTGTCAGACCGATTGTCTTCGGTTATCTTAATCAAAGCTGTCTCAGGTGTCAGACCGATTGTCTTCGGTTATCTTAATCAAAGCTGTCTCAGGTGTCAGACCGATTGTCTTCGGTTATCTTAATCAAAGCTGTCTCAGGTGTCAGACCGATTGTCTTCGGTTATCTTAATCAAAGCTGTCTCAGGTGTCAGACCGATTGTCTTCGGTTATCTTAATCAAAGCTGTCTCAGGTGTCAGACCGATTGTCTTCGGTTATCTTAATCAAAGCTGTCTCAGGTGTCAGACCGATTGTCTTCGGTTATCTTAATCAAAGCTGTCTCAGGTGTCAGACCGATTGTCTTCGGTTATCTTAATCAAAGCTGTCTCAGGTGTCAGACCGATTGTCTTCGGTTATCTTAATCAAAGCTGTCTCAGGTGTCAGACCGATTGTCTTCGGTTATCTTAAAGTTGACTCTTCAGGTGTCAGACCGATTGTCTTCGTTATCTTAATCAAAGCTGTCTCAGGTGTCAGACCGATTGTCTTTGGTTATCTTAATCAAAGCTGTCTCAGGTGTCAGACCGATTGTCTTCGGTTATCTTAATCAAAGCTGTCTCAGGTGTCAGACCGATTGTCTTCGGTTTCTTAATTAAGCTGTCTCAGGTGTCAGACCGATTGTCTTCGGTTATCTTAATCAAAGCTGTCTCAGGTGTCAGACCGATTGTCTTCGGTTATCTTAATCAAAGCTGTCTCAGGTGAAGATTGATATCTTTCGAGATTGTCTTCAAATCTCATCTGAGGTTCTCAGAGCCGATTGTCTTCGGTTATCTTAATCAAAGCTGTCTCAGGTGTCAGACCGATTGTCTTCGGTTATCTTAATCAAAGCTGTCTCAGGTGTCAGACCGATTGTCTTCGGTTATCTTAATCAAAGCTGTCTCAGGTGTCAGACCGATTGTCTTCGGTTATCTTAATCAAAGCTGTCTCAGGTGTCAGACCGATTGTCTTCGGTTATCTTAATCAAAGCTGTCTCAGGTGTCAGACCGATTGTCTTCGGTTATCTTAATCAAAGCTGTCTCAGGTGTCAGACCGATTGTCTTCGGTTATCTTAATCAAAGCTGTCTCAGGTGTCAGACCGATTGTCTTCGGTTATCTTAATCAAAGCTGTCTCAGGTGTCAGACCGATTGTCTTCGGTTATCTTAATCAAAGCTGTCTCAGGTGTCAGACCGATTGTCTTCGGTTATCTTAATCAAAGCTGTCTCAGGTGTCAGACCGATTGTCTTCGGTTATCTTAATCAAAGCTGTCTCAGGTGTCAGACCGATTGTCTTCGGTTATCTTAATCAAAGCTGTCTCAGGTGTCAGACCGATTGTCTTCGGTTATCTTAATCAAAGCTGTCTCAGGTGTCAGACCGATTGTCTTCGGTTATCTTAATCAAAGCTGTCTCAGGTGTCAGACCGATTGTCTTCGGTTATCTTAATCAAAGCTGTCTCAGGTGTCAGACCGATTGTCTTCGGTTATCTTAATCAAAGCTGTCTCAGGTGTCAGACCGATTGTCTTCGGTTATCTTAATCAAAGCTGTCTCAGGTGTCAGACCGATTGTCTTCGGTTATCTTAATCAAAGCTGTCTCAGGTGTCAGACCGATTGTCTTCGGTTATCTTAATCAAAGCTGTCTCAGGTGTCAGACCGATTGTCTTCGGTTATCTTAATCAAAGCTGTCTCAGGTGTCAGACCGATTGTCTTCGGTTATCTTAATCAAAGCTGTCTCAGGTGTCAGACCGATTGTCTTCGGTTATCTTAATCAAAGCTGTCTCAGGTGTCAGACCGATTGTCTTCGGTTATCTTAATCAAAGCTGTCTCAGGTGTCAGACCGATTGTCTTCGGTTATCTTAATCAAAGCTGTCTCAGGTGTCAGACCGATTGTCTTCGGTTATCTTAATCAAAGCTGTCTCAGGTGTCAGACCGATTGTCTTCGGTTATCTTAATCAAAGCTGTCTCAGGTGTCAGACCGATTGTCTTCGGTTATCTTAATCAAAGCTGTCTCAGGTGTCAGACCGATTGTCTTCGGTTATCTTAATCAAAGCTGTCTCAGGTGTCAGACCGATTGTCTTCGGTTATCTTAATCAAAGCTGTCTCAGGTGTCAGACCGATTGTCTTCGGTTATCTTAATCAAAGCTGTCTCAGGTGTCAGACCGATTGTCTTCGGTTATCTTAATCAAAGCTGTCTCAGGTGTCAGACCGATTGTCTTCGGTTATCTTAATCAAAGCTGTCTCAGGTGTCAGACCGATTGTCTTCGGTTATCTTAATCAAAGCTGTCTCAGGTGTCAGACCGATTGTCTTCGGTTATCTTAATCAAAGCTGTCTCAGGTGTCAGACCGATTGTCTTCGGTTATCTTAATCAAAGCTGTCTCAGGTGTCAGACCGATTGTCTTCGGTTATCTTAATCAAAGCTGTCTCAGGTGTCAGACCGATTGTCTTCGGTTATCTTAATCAAAGCTGTCTCAGGTGTCAGACCGATTGTCTTCGGTTATCTTAATCAAAGCTGTCTCAGGTGTCAGACCGATTGTCTTCGGTTATCTTAATCAAAGCTGTCTCAGGTGTCAGACCGATTGTCTTCGGTTATCTTAATCAAAGCTGTCTCAGGTGTCAGACCGATTGTCTTCGGTTATCTTAATCAAAGCTGTCTCAGGTGTCAGACCGATTGTCTTCGGTTATCTTAATCAAAGCTGTCTCAGGTGTCAGACCGATTGTCTTCGGTTATCTTAATCAAAGCTGTCTCAGGTGTCAGACCGATTGTCTTCGGTTATCTTAATCAAAGCTGTCTCAGGTGTCAGACCGATTGTCTTCGGTTATCTTAATCAAAGCTGTCTCAGGTGTCAGACCGATTGTCTTCGGTTATCTTAATCAAAGCTGTCTCAGGTGTCAGACCGATTGTCTTCGGTTATCTTAATCAAAGCTGTCTCAGGTGTCAGACCGATTGTCTTCGGTTATCTTAATCAAAGCTGTCTCAGGTGTCAGACCGATTGTCTTCGGTTATCTTAATCAAAGCTGTCTCAGGTGTCAGACCGATTGTCTTCGGTTATCTTAATCAAAGCTGTCTCAGGTGTCAGACCGATTGTCTTCGGTTATCTTAATCAAAGCTGTCTCAGGTGTCAGACCGATTGTCTTCGGTTATCTTAATCAAAGCTGTCTCAGGTGTCAGACCGATTGTCTTCGGTTATCTTAATCAAAGCTGTCTCAGGTGTCAGACCGATTGTCTTCGGTTATCTTAATCAAAGCTGTCTCAGGTGTCAGACCGATTGTCTTCGGTTATCTTAATCAAAGCTGTCTCAGGTGTCAGACCGATTGTCTTCGGTTATCTTAATCAAAGCTGTCTCAGGTGTCAGACCGATTGTCTTCGGTTATCTTAATCAAAGCTGTCTCAGGTGTCAGACCGATTGTCTTCGGTTATCTTAATCAAAGCTGTCTCAGGTGTCAGACCGATTGTCTTCGGTTATCTTAATCAAAGCTGTCTCAGGTGTCAGACCGATTGTCTTCGGTTATCTTAATCAAAGCTGTCTCAGGTGTCAGACCGATTGTCTTCGGTTATCTTAATCAAAGCTGTCTCAGGTGTCAGACCGATTGTCTTCGGTTATCTTAATCAAAGCTGTCTCAGGTGTCAGACCGATTGTCTTCGGTTATCTTAATCAAAGCTGTCTCAGGTGTCAGACCGATTGTCTTCGGTTATCTTAATCAAAGCTGTCTCAGGTGTCAGACCGATTGTCTTCGGTTATCTTAATCAAAGCTGTCTCAGGTGTCAGACCGATTGTCTTCGGTTATCTTAATCAAAGCTGTCTCAGGTGTCAGACCGATTGTCTTCGGTTATCTTAATCAAAGCTGTCTCAGGTGTCAGACCGATTGTCTTCGGTTATCTTAATCAAAGCTGTCTCAGGTGTCAGACCGATTGTCTTCGGTTATCTTAATCAAAGCTGTCTCAGGTGTCAGACCGATTGTCTTCGGTTATCTTAATCAAAGCTGTCTCAGGTGTCAGACCGATTGTCTTCGGTTATCTTAATCAAAGCTGTCTCAGGTGTCAGACCGATTGTCTTCGGTTATCTTAATCAAAGCTGTCTCAGGTGTCAGACCGATTGTCTTCGGTTATCTTAATCAAAGCTGTCTCAGGTGTCAGACCGATTGTCTTCGGTTATCTTAATCAAAGCTGTCTCAGGTGTCAGACCGATTGTCTTCGGTTATCTTAATCAAAGCTGTCTCAGGTGTCAGACCGATTGTCTTCGGTTATCTTAATCAAAGCTGTCTCAGGTGTCAGACCGATTGTCTTCGGTTATCTTAATCAAAGCTGTCTCAGGTGTCAGACCGATTGTCTTCGGTTATCTTAATCAAAGCTGTCTCAGGTGTCAGACCGATTGTCTTCGGTTATCTTAATCAAAGCTGTCTCAGGTGTCAGACCGATTGTCTTCGGTTATCTTAATCAAAGCTGTCTCAGGTGTCAGACCGATTGTCTTCGGTTATCTTAATCAAAGCTGTCTCAGGTGTCAGACCGATTGTCTTCGGTTATCTTAATCAAAGCTGTCTCAGGTGTCAGACCGATTGTCTTCGGTTATCTTAATCAAAGCTGTCTCAGGTGTCAGACCGATTGTCTTCGGTTATCTTAATCAAAGCTGTCTCAGGTGTCAGACCGATTGTCTTCGGTTATCTTAATCAAAGCTGTCTCAGGTGTCAGACCGATTGTCTTCGGTTATCTTAATCAAAGCTGTCTCAGGTGTCAGACCGATTGTCTTCGGTTATCTTAATCAAAGCTGTCTCAGGTGTCAGACCGATTGTCTTCGGTTATCTTAATCAAAGCTGTCTCAGGTGTCAGACCGATTGTCTTCGGTTATCTTAATCAAAGCTGTCTCAGGTGTCAGACCGATTGTCTTCGGTTATCTTAATCAAAGCTGTCTCAGGTGTCAGACCGATTGTCTTCGGTTATCTTAATCAAAGCTGTCTCAGGTGTCAGACCGATTGTCTTCGGTTATCTTAATCAAAGCTGTCTCAGGTGTCAGACCGATTGTCTTCGGTTATCTTAATCAAAGCTGTCTCAGGTGTCAGACCGATTGTCTTCGGTTATCTTAATCAAAGCTGTCTCAGGTGTCAGACCGATTGTCTTCGGTTATCTTAATCAAAGCTGTCTCAGGTGTCAGACCGATTGTCTTCGGTTATCTTAATCAAAGCTGTCTCAGGTGTCAGACCGATTGTCTTCGGTTATCTTAATCAAAGCTGTCTCAGGTGTCAGACCGATTGTCTTCGGTTATCTTAATCAAAGCTGTCTCAGGTGTCAGACCGATTGTCTTCGGTTATCTTAATCAAAGCTGTCTCCAGGTGTCAGACCGATTGTCTTCGGTTATCTTAATCAAAGCTGTCTCAGGTGTCAGACCGATTGTCTTCGGTTATCTTAATCAAAGCTGTCTCAGGTGTCAGACCGATTGTCTTCGGTTATCTTAATCAAAGCTGTCTCAGGTGTCAGACCGATTGTCTTCGGTTATCTTAATCAAAGCTGTCTCAGGTGTCAGACCGATTGTCTTCGGTTATCTTAATCAAAGCTGTCTCAGGTGTCAGACCGATTGTCTTCGGTTATCTTAATCAAAGCTGTCTCAGGTGTCAGACCGATTGTCTTCGGTTATCTTAATCAAAGCTGTCTCAGGTGTCAGACCGATTGTCTTCGGTTATCTTAATCAAAGCTGTCTCAGGTGTCAGACCGATTGTCTTCGGTTATCTTAATCAAAGCTGTCTCAGGTGTCAGACCGATTGTCTTCGGTTATCTTAATCAAAGCTGTCTCAGGTGTCAGACCGATTGTCTTCGGTTATCTTAATCAAAGCTGTCTCAGGTGTCAGACCGATTGTCTTCGGTTATCTTAATCAAAGCTGTCTCAGGTGTCAGACCGATTGTCTTCGGTTATCTTAATCAAAGCTGTCTCAGGTGTCAGACCGATTGTCTTCGGTTATCTTAATCAAAGCTGTCTCAGGTGTCAGACCGATTGTCTTCGGTTATCTTAATCAAAGCTGTCTCAGGTGTCAGACCGATTGTCTTCGGTTATCTTAATCAAAGCTGTCTCAGGTGTCAGACCGATTGTCTTCGGTTATCTTAATCAAAGCTGTCTCAGGTGTCAGACCGATTGTCTTCGGTTATCTTAATCAAAGCTGTCTCAGGTGTCAGACCGATTGTCTTCGGTTATCTTAATCAAAGCTGTCTCAGGTGTCAGACCGATTGTCTTCGGTTATCTTAATCAAAGCTGTCTCAGGTGTCAGACCGATTGTCTTCGGTTATCTTAATCAAAGCTGTCTCAGGTGTCAGACCGATTGTCTTCGGTTATCTTAATCAAAGCTGTCTCAGGTGTCAGACCGATTGTCTTCGGTTATCTTAATCAAAGCTGTCTCAGGTGTCAGACCGATTGTCTTCGGTTATCTTAATCAAAGCTGTCTCAGGTGTCAGACCGATTGTCTTCGGTTATCTTAATCAAAGCTGTCTCAGGTGTCAGACCGATTGTCTTCGGTTATCTTAATCAAAGCTGTCTCAGGTGTCAGACCGATTGTCTTCGGTTATCTTAATCAAAGCTGTCTCAGGTGTCAGACCGATTGTCTTCGGTTATCTTAATCAAAGCTGTCTCAGGTGTCAGACCGATTGTCTTCGGTTATCTTAATCAAAGCTGTCTCAGGTGTCAGACCGATTGTCTTCGGTTATCTTAATCAAAGCTGTCTCAGGTGTCAGACCGATTGTCTTCGGTTATCTTAATCAAAGCTGTCTCAGGTGTCAGACCGATTGTCTTCGGTTATCTTAATCAAAGCTGTCTCAGGTGTCAGACCGATTGTCTTCGGTTATCTTAATCAAAGCTGTCTCAGGTGTCAGACCGATTGTCTTCGGTTATCTTAATCAAAGCTGTCTCAGGTGTCAGACCGATTGTCTTCGGTTATCTTAATCAAAGCTGTCTCAGGTGTCAGACCGATTGTCTTCGGTTATCTTAATCAAAGCTGTCTCAGGTGTCAGACCGATTGTCTTCGGTTATCTTAATCAAAGCTGTCTCAGGTGTCAGACCGATTGTCTTCGGTTATCTTAATCAAAGCTGTCTCAGGTGTCAGACCGATTGTCTTCGGTTATCTTAATCAAAGCTGTCTCAGGTGTCAGACCGATTGTCTTCGGTTATCTTAATCAAAGCTGTCTCAGGTGTCAGACCGATTGTCTTCGGTTATCTTAATCAAAGCTGTCTCAGGTGTCAGACCGATTGTCTTCGGTTATCTTAATCAAAGCTGTCTCAGGTGTCAGACCGATTGTCTTCGGTTATCTTAATCAAAGCTGTCTCAGGTGTCAGACCGATTGTCTTCGGTTATCTTAATCAAAGCTGTCTCAGGTGTCAGACCGATTGTCTTCGGTTATCTTAATCAAAGCTGTCTCAGGTGTCAGACCGATTGTCTTCGGTTATCTTAATCAAAGCTGTCTCAGGTGTCAGACCGATTGTCTTCGGTTATCTTAATCAAAGCTGTCTCAGGTGTCAGACCGATTGTCTTCGGTTATCTTAATCAAAGCTGTCTCAGGTGTCAGACCGATTGTCTTCGGTTATCTTAATCAAAGCTGTCTCAGGTGTCAGACCGATTGTCTTCGGTTATCTTAATCAAAGCTGTCTCAGGTGTCAGACCGATTGTCTTCGGTTATCTTAATCAAAGCTGTCTCAGGTGTCAGACCGATTGTCTTCGGTTATCTTAATCAAAGCTGTCTCAGGTGTCAGACCGATTGTCTTCGGTTATCTTAATCAAAGCTGTCTCAGGTGTCAGACCGATTGTCTTCGGTTATCTTAATCAAAGCTGTCTCAGGTGTCAGACCGATTGTCTTCGGTTATCTTAATCAAAGCTGTCTCAGGTGTCAGACCGATTGTCTTCGGTTATCTTAATCAAAGCTGTCTCAGGTGTCAGACCGATTGTCTTCGGTTATCTTAATCAAAGCTGTCTCAGGTGTCAGACCGATTGTCTTCGGTTATCTTAATCAAAGCTGTCTCAGGTGTCAGACCGATTGTCTTCGGTTATCTTAATCAAAGCTGTCTCAGGTGTCAGACCGATTGTCTTCGGTTATCTTAATCAAAGCTGTCTCAGGTGTCAGACCGATTGTCTTCGGTTATCTTAATCAAAGCTGTCTCAGGTGTCAGACCGATTGTCTTCGGTTATCTTAATCAAAGCTGTCTCAGGTGTCAGACCGATTGTCTTCGGTTATCTTAATCAAAGCTGTCTCAGGTGTCAGACCGATTGTCTTCGGTTATCTTAATCAAAGCTGTCTCAGGTGTCAGACCGATTGTCTTCGGTTATCTTAATCAAAGCTGTCTCAGGTGTCAGACCGATTGTCTTCGGTTATCTTAATCAAAGCTGTCTCAGGTGTCAGACCGATTGTCTTCGGTTATCTTAATCAAAGCTGTCTCAGGTGTCAGACCGATTGTCTTCGGTTATCTTAATCAAAGCTGTCTCAGGTGTCAGACCGATTGTCTTCGGTTATCTTAATCAAAGCTGTCTCAGGTGTCAGACCGATTGTCTTCGGTTATCTTAATCAAAGCTGTCTCAGGTGTCAGACCGATTGTCTTCGGTTATCTTAATCAAAGCTGTCTCAGGTGTCAGACCGATTGTCTTCGGTTATCTTAATCAAAGCTGTCTCAGGTGTCAGACCGATTGTCTTCGGTTATCTTAATCAAAGCTGTCTCAGGTGTCAGACCGATTGTCTTCGGTTATCTTAATCAAAGCTGTCTCAGGTGTCAGACCGATTGTCTTCGGTTATCTTAATCAAAGCTGTCTCAGGTGTCAGACCGATTGTCTTCGGTTATCTTAATCAAAGCTGTCTCAGGTGTCAGACCGATTGTCTTCGGTTATCTTAATCAAAGCTGTCTCAGGTGTCAGACCGATTGTCTTCGGTTATCTTAATCAAAGCTGTCTCAGGTGTCAGACCGATTGTCTTCGGTTATCTTAATCAAAGCTGTCTCAGGTGTCAGACCGATTGTCTTCGGTTATCTTAATCAAAGCTGTCTCAGGTGTCAGACCGATTGTCTTCGGTTATCTTAATCAAAGCTGTCTCAGGTGTCAGACCGATTGTCTTCGGTTATCTTAATCAAAGCTGTCTCAGGTGTCAGACCGATTGTCTTCGGTTATCTTAATCAAAGCTGTCTCAGGTGTCAGACCGATTGTCTTCGGTTATCTTAATCAAAGCTGTCTCAGGTGTCAGACCGATTGTCTTCGGTTATCTTAATCAAAGCTGTCTCAGGTGTCAGACCGATTGTCTTCGGTTATCTTAATCAAAGCTGTCTCAGGTGTCAGACCGATTGTCTTCGGTTATCTTAATCAAAGCTGTCTCAGGTGTCAGACCGATTGTCTTCGGTTATCTTAATCAAAGCTGTCTCAGGTGTCAGACCGATTGTCTTCGGTTATCTTAATCAAAGCTGTCTCAGGTGTCAGACCGATTGTCTTCGGTTATCTTAATCAAAGCTGTCTCAGGTGTCAGACCGATTGTCTTCGGTTATCTTAATCAAAGCTGTCTCAGGTGTCAGACCGATTGTCTTCGGTTATCTTAATCAAAGCTGTCTCAGGTGTCAGACCGATTGTCTTCGGTTATCTTAATCAAAGCTGTCTCAGGTGTCAGACCGATTGTCTTCGGTTATCTTAATCAAAGCTGTCTCAGGTGTCAGACCGATTGTCTTCGGTTATCTTAATCAAAGCTGTCTCAGGTGTCAGACCGATTGTCTTCGGTTATCTTAATCAAAGCTGTCTCAGGTGTCAGACCGATTGTCTTCGGTTATCTTAATCAAAGCTGTCTCAGGTGTCAGACCGATTGTCTTCGGTTATCTTAATCAAAGCTGTCTCAGGTGTCAGACCGATTGTCTTCGGTTATCTTAATCAAAGCTGTCTCAGGTGTCAGACCGATTGTCTTCGGTTATCTTAATCAAAGCTGTCTCAGGTGTCAGACCGATTGTCTTCGGTTATCTTAATCAAAGCTGTCTCAGGTGTCAGACCGATTGTCTTCGGTTATCTTAATCAAAGCTGTCTCAGGTGTCAGACCGATTGTCTTCGGTTATCTTAATCAAAGCTGTCTCAGGTGTCAGACCGATTGTCTTCGGTTATCTTAATCAAAGCTGTCTCAGGTGTCAGACCGATTGTCTTCGGTTATCTTAATCAAAGCTGTCTCAGGTGTCAGACCGATTGTCTTCGGTTATCTTAATCAAAGCTGTCTCAGGTGTCAGACCGATTGTCTTCGGTTATCTTAATCAAAGCTGTCTCAGGTGTCAGACCGATTGTCTTCGGTTATCTTAATCAAAGCTGTCTCAGGTGTCAGACCGATTGTCTTCGGTTATCTTAATCAAAGCTGTCTCAGGTGTCAGACCGATTGTCTTCGGTTATCTTAATCAAAGCTGTCTCAGGTGTCAGACCGATTGTCTTCGGTTATCTTAATCAAAGCTGTCTCAGGTGTCAGACCGATTGTCTTCGGTTATCTTAATCAAAGCTGTCTCAGGTGTCAGACCGATTGTCTTCGGTTATCTTAATCAAAGCTGTCTCAGGTGTCAGACCGATTGTCTTCGGTTATCTTAATCAAAGCTGTCTCAGGTGTCAGACCGATTGTCTTCGGTTATCTTAATCAAAGCTGTCTCAGGTGTCAGACCGATTGTCTTCGGTTATCTTAATCAAAGCTGTCTCAGGTGTCAGACCGATTGTCTTCGGTTATCTTAATCAAAGCTGTCTCAGGTGTCAGACCGATTGTCTTCGGTTATCTTAATCAAAGCTGTCTCAGGTGTCAGACCGATTGTCTTCGGTTATCTTAATCAAAGCTGTCTCAGGTGTCAGACCGATTGTCTTCGGTTATCTTAATCAAAGCTGTCTCAGGTGTCAGACCGATTGTCTTCGGTTATCTTAATCAAAGCTGTCTCAGGTGTCAGACCGATTGTCTTCGGTTATCTTAATCAAAGCTGTCTCAGGTGTCAGACCGATTGTCTTCGGTTATCTTAATCAAAGCTGTCTCAGGTGTCAGACCGATTGTCTTCGGTTATCTTAATCAAAGCTGTCTCAGGTGTCAGACCGATTGTCTTCGGTTATCTTAATCAAAGCTGTCTCAGGTGTCAGACCGATTGTCTTCGGTTATCTTAATCAAAGCTGTCTCAGGTGTCAGACCGATTGTCTTCGGTTATCTTAATCAAAGCTGTCTCAGGTGTCAGACCGATTGTCTTCGGTTATCTTAATCAAAGCTGTCTCAGGTGTCAGACCGATTGTCTTCGGTTATCTTAATCAAAGCTGTCTCAGGTGTCAGACCGATTGTCTTCGGTTATCTTAATCAAAGCTGTCTCAGGTGTCAGACCGATTGTCTTCGGTTATCTTAATCAAAGCTGTCTCAGGTGTCAGACCGATTGTCTTCGGTTATCTTAATCAAAGCTGTCTCAGGTGTCAGACCGATTGTCTTCGGTTATCTTAATCAAAGCTGTCTCAGGTGTCAGACCGATTGTCTTCGGTTATCTTAATCAAAGCTGTCTCAGGTGTCAGACCGATTGTCTTCGGTTATCTTAATCAAAGCTGTCTCAGGTGTCAGACCGATTGTCTTCGGTTATCTTAATCAAAGCTGTCTCAGGTGTCAGACCGATTGTCTTCGGTTATCTTAATCAAAGCTGTCTCAGGTGTCAGACCGATTGTCTTCGGTTATCTTAATCAAAGCTGTCTCAGGTGTCAGACCGATTGTCTTCGGTTATCTTAATCAAAGCTGTCTCAGGTGTCAGACCGATTGTCTTCGGTTATCTTAATCAAAGCTGTCTCAGGTGTCAGACCGATTGTCTTCGGTTATCTTAATCAAAGCTGTCTCAGGTGTCAGACCGATTGTCTTCGGTTATCTTAATCAAAGCTGTCTCAGGTGTCAGACCGATTGTCTTCGGTTATCTTAATCAAAGCTGTCTCAGGTGTCAGACCGATTGTCTTCGGTTATCTTAATCAAAGCTGTCTCAGGTGTCAGACCGATTGTCTTCGGTTATCTTAATCAAAGCTGTCTCAGGTGTCAGACCGATTGTCTTCGGTTATCTTAATCAAAGCTGTCTCAGGTGTCAGACCGATTGTCTTCGGTTATCTTAATCAAAGCTGTCTCAGGTGTCAGACCGATTGTCTTCGGTTATCTTAATCAAAGCTGTCTCAGGTGTCAGACCGATTGTCTTCGGTTATCTTAATCAAAGCTGTCTCAGGTGTCAGACCGATTGTCTTCGGTTATCTTAATCAAAGCTGTCTCAGGTGTCAGACCGATTGTCTTCGGTTATCTTAATCAAAGCTGTCTCAGGTGTCAGACCGATTGTCTTCGGTTATCTTAATCAAAGCTGTCTCAGGTGTCAGACCGATTGTCTTCGGTTATCTTAATCAAAGCTGTCTCAGGTGTCAGACCGATTGTCTTCGGTTATCTTAATCAAAGCTGTCTCAGGTGTCAGACCGATTGTCTTCGGTTATCTTAATCAAAGCTGTCTCAGGTGTCAGACCGATTGTCTTCGGTTATCTTAATCAAAGCTGTCTCAGGTGTCAGACCGATTGTCTTCGGTTATCTTAATCAAAGCTGTCTCAGGTGTCAGACCGATTGTCTTCGGTTATCTTAATCAAAGCTGTCTCAGGTGTCAGACCGATTGTCTTCGGTTATCTTAATCAAAGCTGTCTCAGGTGTCAGACCGATTGTCTTCGGTTATCTTAATCAAAGCTGTCTCAGGTGTCAGACCGATTGTCTTCGGTTATCTTAATCAAAGCTGTCTCAGGTGTCAGACCGATTGTCTTCGGTTATCTTAATCAAAGCTGTCTCAGGTGTCAGACCGATTGTCTTCGGTTATCTTAATCAAAGCTGTCTCAGGTGTCAGACCGATTGTCTTCGGTTATCTTAATCAAAGCTGTCTCAGGTGTCAGACCGATTGTCTTCGGTTATCTTAATCAAAGCTGTCTCAGGTGTCAGACCGATTGTCTTCGGTTATCTTAATCAAAGCTGTCTCAGGTGTCAGACCGATTGTCTTCGGTTATCTTAATCAAAGCTGTCTCAGGTGTCAGACCGATTGTCTTCGGTTATCTTAATCAAAGCTGTCTCAGGTGTCAGACCGATTGTCTTCGGTTATCTTAATCAAAGCTGTCTCAGGTGTCAGACCGATTGTCTTCGGTTATCTTAATCAAAGCTGTCTCAGGTGTCAGACCGATTGTCTTCGGTTATCTTAATCAAAGCTGTCTCAGGTGTCAGACCGATTGTCTTCGGTTATCTTAATCAAAGCTGTCTCAGGTGTCAGACCGATTGTCTTCGGTTATCTTAATCAAAGCTGTCTCAGGTGTCAGACCGATTGTCTTCGGTTATCTTAATCAAAGCTGTCTCAGGTGTCAGACCGATTGTCTTCGGTTATCTTAATCAAAGCTGTCTCAGGTGTCAGACCGATTGTCTTCGGTTATCTTAATCAAAGCTGTCTCAGGTGTCAGACCGATTGTCTTCGGTTATCTTAATCAAAGCTGTCTCAGGTGTCAGACCGATTGTCTTCGGTTATCTTAATCAAAGCTGTCTCAGGTGTCAGACCGATTGTCTTCGGTTATCTTAATCAAAGCTGTCTCAGGTGTCAGACCGATTGTCTTCGGTTATCTTAATCAAAGCTGTCTCAGGTGTCAGACCGATTGTCTTCGGTTATCTTAATCAAAGCTGTCTCAGGTGTCAGACCGATTGTCTTCGGTTATCTTAATCAAAGCTGTCTCAGGTGTCAGACCGATTGTCTTCGGTTATCTTAATCAAAGCTGTCTCAGGTGTCAGACCGATTGTCTTCGGTTATCTTAATCAAAGCTGTCTCAGGTGTCAGACCGATTGTCTTCGGTTATCTTAATCAAAGCTGTCTCAGGTGTCAGACCGATTGTCTTCGGTTATCTTAATCAAAGCTGTCTCAGGTGTCAGACCGATTGTCTTCGGTTATCTTAATCAAAGCTGTCTCAGGTGTCAGACCGATTGTCTTCGGTTATCTTAATCAAAGCTGTCTCAGGTGTCAGACCGATTGTCTTCGGTTATCTTAATCAAAGCTGTCTCAGGTGTCAGACCGATTGTCTTCGGTTATCTTAATCAAAGCTGTCTCAGGTGTCAGACCGATTGTCTTCGGTTATCTTAATCAAAGCTGTCTCAGGTGTCAGACCGATTGTCTTCGGTTATCTTAATCAAAGCTGTCTCAGGTGTCAGACCGATTGTCTTCGGTTATCTTAATCAAAGCTGTCTCAGGTGTCAGACCGATTGTCTTCGGTTATCTTAATCAAAGCTGTCTCAGGTGTCAGACCGATTGTCTTCGGTTATCTTAATCAAAGCTGTCTCAGGTGTCAGACCGATTGTCTTCGGTTATCTTAATCAAAGCTGTCTCAGGTGTCAGACCGATTGTCTTCGGTTATCTTAATCAAAGCTGTCTCAGGTGTCAGACCGATTGTCTTCGGTTATCTTAATCAAAGCTGTCTCAGGTGTCAGACCGATTGTCTTCGGTTATCTTAATCAAAGCTGTCTCAGGTGTCAGACCGATTGTCTTCGGTTATCTTAATCAAAGCTGTCTCAGGTGTCAGACCGATTGTCTTCGGTTATCTTAATCAAAGCTGTCTCAGGTGTCAGACCGATTGTCTTCGGTTATCTTAATCAAAGCTGTCTCAGGTGTCAGACCGATTGTCTTCGGTTATCTTAATCAAAGCTGTCTCAGGTGTCAGACCGATTGTCTTCGGTTATCTTAATCAAAGCTGTCTCAGGTGTCAGACCGATTGTCTTCGGTTATCTTAATCAAAGCTGTCTCAGGTGTCAGACCGATTGTCTTCGGTTATCTTAATCAAAGCTGTCTCAGGTGTCAGACCGATTGTCTTCGGTTATCTTAATCAAAGCTGTCTCAGGTGTCAGACCGATTGTCTTCGGTTATCTTAATCAAAGCTGTCTCAGGTGTCAGACCGATTGTCTTCGGTTATCTTAATCAAAGCTGTCTCAGGTGTCAGACCGATTGTCTTCGGTTATCTTAATCAAAGCTGTCTCAGGTGTCAGACCGATTGTCTTCGGTTATCTTAATCAAAGCTGTCTCAGGTGTCAGACCGATTGTCTTCGGTTATCTTAATCAAAGCTGTCTCAGGTGTCAGACCGATTGTCTTCGGTTATCTTAATCAAAGCTGTCTCAGGTGTCAGACCGATTGTCTTCGGTTATCTTAATCAAAGCTGTCTCAGGTGTCAGACCGATTGTCTTCGGTTATCTTAATCAAAGCTGTCTCAGGTGTCAGACCGATTGTCTTCGGTTATCTTAATCAAAGCTGTCTCAGGTGTCAGACCGATTGTCTTCGGTTATCTTAATCAAAGCTGTCTCAGGTGTCAGACCGATTGTCTTCGGTTATCTTAATCAAAGCTGTCTCAGGTGTCAGACCGATTGTCTTCGGTTATCTTAATCAAAGCTGTCTCAGGTGTCAGACCGATTGTCTTCGGTTATCTTAATCAAAGCTGTCTCAGGTGTCAGACCGATTGTCTTCGGTTATCTTAATCAAAGCTGTCTCAGGTGTCAGACCGATTGTCTTCGGTTATCTTAATCAAAGCTGTCTCAGGTGTCAGACCGATTGTCTTCGGTTATCTTAATCAAAGCTGTCTCAGGTGTCAGACCGATTGTCTTCGGTTATCTTAATCAAAGCTGTCTCAGGTGTCAGACCGATTGTCTTCGGTTATCTTAATCAAAGCTGTCTCAGGTGTCAGACCGATTGTCTTCGGTTATCTTAATCAAAGCTGTCTCAGGTGTCAGACCGATTGTCTTCGGTTATCTTAATCAAAGCTGTCTCAGGTGTCAGACCGATTGTCTTCGGTTATCTTAATCAAAGCTGTCTCAGGTGTCAGACCGATTGTCTTCGGTTATCTTAATCAAAGCTGTCTCAGGTGTCAGACCGATTGTCTTCGGTTATCTTAATCAAAGCTGTCTCAGGTGTCAGACCGATTGTCTTCGGTTATCTTAATCAAAGCTGTCTCAGGTGTCAGACCGATTGTCTTCGGTTATCTTAATCAAAGCTGTCTCAGGTGTCAGACCGATTGTCTTCGGTTATCTTAATCAAAGCTGTCTCAGGTGTCAGACCGATTGTCTTCGGTTATCTTAATCAAAGCTGTCTCAGGTGTCAGACCGATTGTCTTCGGTTATCTTAATCAAAGCTGTCTCAGGTGTCAGACCGATTGTCTTCGGTTATCTTAATCAAAGCTGTCTCAGGTGTCAGACCGATTGTCTTCGGTTATCTTAATCAAAGCTGTCTCAGGTGTCAGACCGATTGTCTTCGGTTATCTTAATCAAAGCTGTCTCAGGTGTCAGACCGATTGTCTTCGGTTATCTTAATCAAAGCTGTCTCAGGTGTCAGACCGATTGTCTTCGGTTATCTTAATCAAAGCTGTCTCAGGTGTCAGACCGATTGTCTTCGGTTATCTTAATCAAAGCTGTCTCAGGTGTCAGACCGATTGTCTTCGGTTATCTTAATCAAAGCTGTCTCAGGTGTCAGACCGATTGTCTTCGGTTATCTTAATCAAAGCTGTCTCAGGTGTCAGACCGATTGTCTTCGGTTATCTTAATCAAAGCTGTCTCAGGTGTCAGACCGATTGTCTTCGGTTATCTTAATCAAAGCTGTCTCAGGTGTCAGACCGATTGTCTTCGGTTATCTTAATCAAAGCTGTCTCAGGTGTCAGACCGATTGTCTTCGGTTATCTTAATCAAAGCTGTCTCAGGTGTCAGACCGATTGTCTTCGGTTATCTTAATCAAAGCTGTCTCAGGTGTCAGACCGATTGTCTTCGGTTATCTTAATCAAAGCTGTCTCAGGTGTCAGACCGATTGTCTTCGGTTATCTTAATCAAAGCTGTCTCAGGTGTCAGACCGATTGTCTTCGGTTATCTTAATCAAAGCTGTCTCAGGTGTCAGACCGATTGTCTTCGGTTATCTTAATCAAAGCTGTCTCAGGTGTCAGACCGATTGTCTTCGGTTATCTTAATCAAAGCTGTCTCAGGTGTCAGACCGATTGTCTTCGGTTATCTTAATCAAAGCTGTCTCAGGTGTCAGACCGATTGTCTTCGGTTATCTGGGGTCCATTTTTCGAGACTCGACTCCTCCATTTTTTTCGTTCAATCAATCTATTTCACTCTATCTAAGACTTTTTTTGGGGGAAAAAGTCTGAAAATGCGTATCCACCAGACATCCTAGATCGAACCCACAATCCAACTCAAAAATCACACAATCATGAAAGACACTCTCTTTTTCTTTTTCATCCTCTTATCCATGACTGTTCCTGTGTGTTGTTCTCATCAGTTGATTCCTTTCACAGATTATCACCTCAATCCGCTGTCAATCAGGACACTCTCCCTCAATCGTCCAGAACCCGACAATATCGTCCATTTTGGCTCACGGAATGAACTGAAAGAATTGAGACAATGAACTTTCACTCATATAAGAGCGAACACATTTGAATGTCGAGGTATGCCCGACCTGTGAATCGTCTTCTGATCATTTCGTTTATTCAATGACCGAGTCATATATTGGCTCCCAATATCTTCAAAATTTCATATTTTCCTTCTTCGTCATTGTTTCTATTCTCTTAATTGACTTCCATTCATCATTAAGGTCATAATCACCCTTCCACGTCAAAAATCATCGTTCATTTTCTCAACTGAACACTCCAAGCAGATCTCACTGATCATCTGTAGTCGCGCAAGCTCCTTCACTCCAATATCCGTGATTGTACTCCTATTGTGCCAGTAACATCTTACCAGTGTGACTCGATCTTTCGTCACCCTCCCTTTGCTTTTATCAGAGTAACTTTATCATTGGCCGAGGTTCTCATGATCTGAACAGGATTAATCTTATTGATTTCGGTCTTGCGAAAAGAACACACACAGGAAACGGCGAAGAATACCCCAAACGCAGTCATGTCGGTTTCAGAGGAACAGTAAGAAATGCCTCGCTCCGAGCGCATCACTTTAAGGATCTCGTTCGAGTTGACGATCTTTGATCGGTGTTGTATTGCTTATATGAGTTCTTAATTGGTAAGCTTCCATGAAACGATCTGAAGTCACGCCATACAACAGGAAACCCACCCATCGACTTCTTCGCTTGGGAACGAGATGCTCAGAAGGAAAAGGAGCTGAATCAGGAACAAACAAACAATCTGACAAAAAAACAACGAGATGAACAACGCACTCGAAGTAAACAGAACAAAGAACAACAGGAAATCAAGTCTGCGAAAAACCGTCCGACGAGCACAAAACATCGCGTTCTTCACGATTCACGCAACCGGAAATCAAACCATTTGACAAAGAGCGACATGAAAGAAGAAAGCTCAGTAGAATCAGCAAGTACCACCGCAGACCGTAGAAACAGTATCACCCGTCCAATCTCACGTTCCCCCTTCAGTTCGCATCCACAAACATTCCAATTCCTCGCCCTTGCAGTTCAGAATGGATTATCCGACACAAACAGCCCCTCAACAAATTCCTTCCCAGCTCCACAACAATTGCTCACCTCTTCTGTTCAACATGTCGAAAGGAAGCCCCACAGAGCAGCTGTCTCCCCTTCTCCAACACAACTTCACCGCAAACTCCGGCACACCCACCCCAACCCCACCTTCTCCCCACTCGCCACAAACCCCTTCATGAACCTCGTCCACTCCACACGCACCAACACCCACCACCCAGACACCGACAAATATCTTTCTTTGAACAATCTCAACGAGACGATCGAATCTCTCTCGCAGTGATCAACTTTTACGTCGTTCTCGTTGGTTTCAGGCAATCCATCCACACCACAACCGACACTCGCTCTCTTTCCCACAAATTGTTCGATCACAACACTGACCATGAGCAGAGCAGATTCGGAAATCACGCTTTCGTCTTTCTTAACCGACACTGGGAGTCTGCATTCGATGGGTTTGATCGCGCAGACGGAGGGGATCATGGAAGGAGGGCAGAAGCTCTCCCCACGCAACGAGTCGCACAACACGCTGAGCAGAAGCACAACACACGTGGAGAGGAAAGAGAAAGGATTTGAATCAACAAACAGACTCCACTCGAAACACACAATGGACAGCAACACACTCCAAACACCGGAGCCTCTCTCACCGCCTCCCCCCTCCGCAAACAAGCGCATCGAAGCCTCGTCCAACCTCGCGCACGCCTCGTTCACCTCCCAACAGCTCACCGCCAGCCAAGAAACCGGAGAGAAGATCCACAACGGTTCGTCTGGCGACATTTCTTCGACATTCTCAGCCACACCAGCAAACTCCACGACAGACTCGCCACTCCACGGAAGCGACCATCAACGGAATACGTCAAACGAGCCGACGTCGTTCCGCACCCGTCGCGGATCGGTTCGGCCTTTATGCAGCCAACTTACTCACAGCGCGCACTCTTCCAGAAG
>JARBJD010000672.1:0-25034 GCA_033064195.1 Blattamonas nauphoetae | reverse complement strand
AGTTGATCTTTGAATGCTGAAATGTTATGTATATTCTCGAAGCGGAATTGAACGGCTTTGAATTGGTGCTGATGGATATGTCTCCAGTGGTGGATCGTAAGCACCTCGTCTACTCTCCATCTCCACATTAGCGCATTGTTCACATGATCTCGAGTTTTGATCTTCCAGAATTGGATCCTTTATTGTCTCGCCTCTGCGAGGCTTCGAACTCCTTTGTAGTGAGTCGACATTACATTGTTGGTGATTGATGTTGGTACTGAAGAAGAACTTGTGTGTTTCGTAATTTGACAACTTAGAATTGGTTGCATCACTTTCTATAAAAAATAAAAAAATATATATTAATGTTTTAATCGCAATTTTCTGCTGGGTCTATTTCTCCCATTGCAGTTCTATTCACCTGTGCAAATTGAGAATAGCTAGGCATGTAATCAGATTGGAATTCACTGATATCTCTTGTTTGGAATGCCTCGAATGACAGCTGATTACATTGTGTCGATATGTCAGCTGAATAGTGATCGCAGAATTCTTTTAAGTAAGTTGGGTCTTGAGTGATCATTTGGAGAAACACTGGATGAATCTGTTCCTTGAAGGCTTTCTTTGTTTCATACTGGGATTGTAGTCCTGTACATGATCTTCAAGCCATCTATCCCACATCTTTGATGCAATTTTGGATTGAATTGAATTGAACACCATATTGTCTAATACATGTTTCTCAAGATTTGCGGGGTTTCCTTTGACTTGTAATGAGTTATTCCCAATATGTTTGTCATGTGATCACCAACAGCTTTCTTCATTATTGCATATGGTTGTTGAGATCTTTGTGTCTTCATATCTGCATAGCTGATGTCTCGATAATTGGTTGGCAAATCGTATGTTCCATTCTTGAGGAAATTCCTATGCACCGCTTTTATTTTCCTTCCATTCTCTTGATTGAATGATGTGTATGGTTTCAGTCTTCGCATATCTGGGGTTGGATTCATTGCGTAGTATGTCTCTTTGACTGGTCTACTGTTGTATGGAGCGAGCATGGCACCATTGACTGCAATCAGATCTCCAGTCTCATTATCGTAGACCATCACATCAGGAACTTGTCCGTATTGTTCCATTTTCGCAGTCCAATTACGTCCTGTTCTCTTGATGTATTCTAACGCTGATGGAAGACTGCACAGAGCATCATTGCGTCTGGTTTGAATATCATCGTCAGCAAAGATTCGTTTCAATGCTGCTTGAGTCTCTGGTCCGTATCTCATTCTTGGTTTCTTCGCTTGTGTTTTTCTTTGTGGTTGATAGTACACTATCTTTTGTGACATTGTGTGTTTTCATACAAAATAAAAAAACCAAAAGTATATTTTAATTTGAGTTAAATCACAAATGAACAAATCGAATATGGCTAAACCAGAGGTTTCGCGGAGGGTGGAACCCTTGTCTCTAACAGCATACGTGAATGCTAAATTGAGTGAAGCATCAAGTAGGAATGTTTCTCATGAAGTGCAATCACAAATACATCCAGACCTGAATTTTAATCGCAACAGTGTTAATGTTCTCGTTGGAAATAGAGGAAGTGGAAAAACGTTCAATGCTCTTCGAGAAGTTGCCAAGCTCCAGAATGTTCAAGTCAGAAACGAACTCTTTCACCTCTTTGTCTTCGTCACTGATAAGAACATTGATCCAACCTTCGATAAATTCAAACCAATACTGAACGTTCCTTTTGTGAAAGTCAAATACGATGATGCACTTCCATTTCTGTTGGAACTGTCTGAATCGAAAGCTGCTTATGAAGAGATCATAGACAATCAATGGCAGAACAAAATCACTGATGAATGCAGAGAGGATCTCTTTGATGCTCTTTACATCGATGACTTCTCAGTCAAGAATCTCCAAACGATAATCCTTCTTGATGACTGTCGTAGAATCCTTGGGGAACGTAGAGCATCCAAAAATAGAATGACAATGATGGACTTGTTACTGGAGAATCGACAACCGAAATTCACATTCTTTCTGACGATGCATGAGCTCTTCAGTTTGTCAGCAGACATGAAGTCAAACATTGATTCGATGTGGATCTTTGGAGGATTCAACAAAGAACGAATCAGTCGAGTCTATCCTCAGTTGAACTCACCAATTGACATTCGACAATTCTGGAATGTCTACCAACGAAAACAAAAGTGTGAAGCAATCATTCTTCGATACAATACAGATGGAGTAGCACTGAATGAGATCAACAAAGATGGACTAATCAGAAGGGTCTGTTAATTCTTGGATAATGTTGCCAATCGTCTCGTCAAAACTTCGAAGCCTCATGCTGAGAGTGTCTGTGAGCGTTCGAATTGATTCTTCAATGTCAGACAATCTTTGATCAATCGAGAGTGAATTTGGAGGAGTGGAAGCATCAACATATCGTTTCCTCAGTGCTATCTCACCTCTTATTTTTGTTATTCTGTATCCATCAATTTGGATCATCCTATTCAGTTTCTGAGTTGTGTACTCATTCAGTTCTTTTTTATTCTTCTCCAAGTATCTCTGAAAGTCGTGGATGTTTGTGAACTCTTTCTGCTCAGGATCAAACGGTTCTAATATTTTCAATGATGTCATTTCAATGAAATAAAAATATCTGAAACATTTTGGAAAACAAACAAAGTTCTCAGATCGAAGATCGCACTACGCCAAATTAAAGCGAATGAAGTTCTGAGGTCAGAGTAGACCGAACTCAGCAATGAACTCTGGAGTTAAGTCGTCAATAGAGTCTGCATGGAACTTGGTGTGTTGAATTGGAACGTACACCACTTTTGACAGACAGGTGAGACCATTCAGTAGAGTTGCTACAACATTTCCGTGTTTGTATTCGATGAATTTCCCCACGAATTGAAACTGTCTTCGCTTCTTCTGAAATTTGGCAACTGTCTTGTTCAAGTCAAGGTGAATCAACAGAATGTTTCCTGGTTTGTATCGCCAAAGCAGTTGTGTTGTCTGCTGTCTTTGGATGTTCTTTAATTGTTCTTCACAACTGGAGATGTACAGTGCTTCGATTTCACGATTGTTTTGTGCTTGTTGTGGAGTGAACTTGTTCCAGTACGCTCGATGTGGAGTCATGTTGTAGTATTCCACCATCTGACTCATTAGTGAATGATTTGCCATTTGTGTCGCATTGTCTTGGAATCCATCTCTGATTGTTCTGATCACTCGATCGACAATTCTGTTGTGATTAGTGAATGGTGAGCTTGTGAAATAAGTGCTGACTTTTTGTTGCTTGAAAAACTCTGATGCTTCAATACTTGTCCATGCTGCTTCTCCATCACCACGAATGTTGTTTACATGAACTCCACGATGATTAATCAGATCATTGATTGCAGTCTTGACTTTTCTCCATGATTTATCCAGAACAGGAATGACAACAAGGTATTTTGTGTTGATGTTAATTGCGAAGAGGTATATCTGCAACACTGTTTTCGACGTTGGTGATTGGATAAAAACGAGATCAATTTCCCATGATCCAAACTTGGGAGAAAAGTACGGTCGATCACAATTCTGTGGAACCTTTCTGTCTGATGTCTTCTGTGGATCACCAGTAATTGCTTTCGACATGAACTGCATTTTTGATCGAAATGGATACACAATTGTTTCCGTTGCTTTTGGAATCATTGGTGGATCAATTCTCATTCTGTCACTTCCTTTTTCTCTCTGGATTTTCCTCGGATGTGCTACACTCCATCTGTGATCAAATTCCTCATACCAATCCTGAAATGATCTTCCTCCGAATGGGATTTGTTTTGTGTGAGTCAGAATGAAGTCAAGATCATCGTTCGCAATAGTTTTGTTAATTGAGGCTCGAACAAAAGTGTCTCTGTTCATTTTATTTGCATCCAGAATGTGTGAGGTAATGAAGTGTTCCATTTGCTTTTGATTGTTCATTATTGAGTTCTCAGCTTTGATCTGTTCATCTTCTGAATCATTTCTCTGTTGATGATCAAACATTCCTTTCATATGTGCCAACTTATTGAGCACTTGCTGTGTCGTCTTGCTAAAGGCTTCGAGCCCTCCTGGGTGGAGAGTTGGTTCATACTGTCTGATCTCCCTCACAGGGTGTTTGAACGCAGTTGTTCTGATTGACATTGGTGGATTGGGAATAATGACATCATCATCCTCCTCTTCAAATCTCCTCTCCTTCATTGGATATTCATATTCAAACCCCATTGATTTCAAGTTTCTCATCTGTCCAGGTATAATTGGAGATTCAGGCGATTCAATTACTATTGGTCTTTGCACTGGAATAGGGATTGGAATTGGTCTTGCCTCTGCAGGGCTTCGAACTCTTGGTGAGCAAATTGGTATTGGTCTTGCCTCTGCAAGGCTTCGAACTCTTGGTGAGAGAGTCACTTCCTGGTTGTACGTCCGATGATAAAATTGATATGCTTCGAATGCAAGTTTAGCAGTGCTATCCCGAATAAGAATTCCAAGGAAGTTGCTTACAAATTGTTGAACAACTCTTCTTCCATCAGGTAGTGATAATTCAGGAGAGAGACCTCCATTGAACCAATCCTCGAAGTATGTTTCATCATTCCCAATGTATTCACCCCGTCTATCAGAGACATCATATACTGGTAATATGTTTGTTAAAGTCCATTTCTTTCCAACTATTTTGTTTTTAGAATGCTGTGTACACCGAAGTAACCTACTCACTAATGCATTGATCTGTCGTGTGTTCATTTATTCAAAAATAAAGTTTGTGTTTATTCAATAACATAATCAGTAGCTTTCAGTCCATGAATGAATGGAGGACACGATTCATTTTCAAGTACGATTGCCTTCAGATGGATTCCACTGAGACTGAGTTTTTGCTGTTGGATTTTCGCAATCTCAAATCCATTAGTGTCATCGTCAGAATGAACTCTTCTTGTCTGAAAGTTCAGTGTTGTCGTCACAGTTTTCTCTCCATTAAGGCACTTCACATAATCGTCGCTTGTGATATTTGTTTTCTTCAGAGACACTCCTTTGATCTTGCATTTCTCATCTAGTGAGTAGCACTTTGGTGCAAGACAGATCATCTGTTCACCTTCCTTTTCAATAGCTAATCCCAACAATTTCTTCTCATCATCAACTCCCTTTTCAGGATTGGGAAACCATTCATATTTGTGGGTATCATAGAATTCCTTGTCAGCAATAACGTGTTCAAATTGTTGATGAATTCCAGCATTCGGATCACCTGAGATTGCCCAATAAGCAGAGTCAGTATCACCCTCACAGAAATGGATCTTATTCATGTCTAGGCATTTATACATGAAGTTGTAGATGAAATTCAGATACCAGAACTTGGCATTGTCGAGTGTGAATACTGCTTCTTGCAGACATGTTTTGCATGATGCTTTCTCTCTGTCCTCAATCACGATGTAGTTGTCCTCATTGATCTCTCTTGTTGCCACAAATCCTTTCATCATTTGTTTCAAGTATGTTCTCTTCTCATTGCAGATTGTGATTGAGTTGTACTTCTCAGTGTTCATTCCATCGTATCCGTAGCTTCCATTCAAGTTGGTCTTACAGAACTGTTCCTTTCCCTTGTTTCCAACCTTCATTGCTTCTATTCGATCATTCATGAATGAGGTCACAAATGGTTCAAATCCAGCATGTCTCGAGAATACCATCACACTCCGGACTTCGTCCACAATGAAGTGGCAATAGTCGATGAGGAACCACAGATAGTATGTCGAAAAGAACATATACTGATCGTGTGTGCTCAAGAGTTGGGTCAGCTTTCTTTGTTTGTCATCAGTCTTCAATCCATGTTTCTTCATCAACGAATAAGTCTTCTCTCCAATGTTTTCTTCTGTCGTATTGACAATGATGTTTCTGAAGATTGGTGGGAAGTTAATGAAATCATTGATGTACTTTTCATCGATGTGTCCTTTCAGTTCGACAACAAATAGTGTCTTCTGATTCTTGTCTTCGATAATCTTACGACATTCTTTGTCTCCTGTAGCAGTGAACAAACATCTTCCTGGCATGTACATTCTGTGTTTCGTGTATGGATTATTCTTGTTCTTGATTGATGAGAAAGCACTTGGGTAGAGAGAGTTGAAATCAACACCACAAACGTGAGTCATTTTATGTTCTGTATCAGTGGAAATAACCTTACCGTCTTCGAACTTGAAGTGGTTGATTGGAGTCACGTCTTTGATGTTCTGTCGATGTTGAACATTCGATAATCCACCAGTAACTGCTGCTCTCAGTTTGTGATATGTTTGCTCATGTGTTAGAGTCATTGGTAGTGATTTCCAGATGCAATACTTCTTCAATTGAATTCTCAATCTTGTGAGATGTTCATCTTTGTCTGACTTGTATGTGTTGCAGTAATCACAGCAGATCTTCACGTTCTCTTTTGAATGTCCTTTTGAATTGTCGATTCGATCCAGTGTTGGTCGAACTGCTTGTGAGAAGTGACACTTGCAGATATAGCACACTCTCTTGCATTGTTGAACAAACCAGTCGTAGTCTGCTTCAGTGACATTGTTGGTAGTATTGCGATGAGCTTTCTGGTCTTGATAAATGTACGATGCAACCTTGTACTTCCAGTACTGTTTCGTGATTTTGATTTCACCAGATTGATCCACTCCATTGAAATCATCGTCGATATCAAAATCTTTGTACGCACAGGCATATTTGATTGCAGAAGCGTTGGCTGACAGTGAGAGATTGTGCAACATGTCAACTTTGTACTGGAAGTTCAGAGCTATGAGATTGTCGAGTGGTGCAATCATACATTCTACGTCTCTAATGTTGTAGAACTTGAGGTAATCCCACCTGTTCTTGAATCCTTGCTTGGTCCAATCATCAAGGTACATTTGGTAATCACTATCAGACATTTCACTGTTGTTCAGACTGGAATAGAATTCATACTTGGAGAATGGTTCTTGTTTGCTCAGCACTGTGTTGTAGTCTGATGAATCAAATGATTCGAAAGCAAAGAATGATTTCTGAAGAGTGGTCTTGCCTTTGCAAGGCGTCGAGCTCTCGGCGAGAGTATTTCCTCCAAAGGCTTTGACTGCATTATCCAATGTCATTGGTCCTGTGTACGACATCATGTCAATGAATCGAAGCACCTGTTGTGTCTTCTCATGTCTGATCAATACTTGTTTGTACTTTGTTGTGGATCCAAGGAAACTCACCACTTTCCAATCCTTGTCAACGAGATCACGGAAGATGAGATTGATGTCGAATCTGGAGCTATTGAATCCAATCACACTGACTTGGTTTTGTGAAGGAATCTCTGGGTCTTCGTAGTAGTTGTTCTCTCGAACTGTCTCGGCATATTTGAAGAGTTCTCTGATCCATTGCTTCACAAAGTCCTTTCCATCTCGAAGATCAAAATAGATTGACTTCACTCCTGATTTTGTTTTGTTGCTGATGCAACAGAGAGAGGTTTCAAATGTGAGATCAATTGTGTGTTGTCATCAGAGAATAGATTGTCAAGAATGAGATCTTCCATGGTTTCGAAATCGTACGTGATGTAGAACTGTGTTGGTTTGAATTCGTCTTGTCTCTTGTGTGCCATCAGAAACTCAAACGTTCGGTTGTTGAGGATATGTGGTACGTAGGGTCTTGGTGTTTTATCAAGGGAGATCTTCTTCACATGTTTTCCATCAAGTTCTTTGCACTCTTTGAGGTGTTTCTCGTAGTATGTCTTGAAGTGAGAATCCTTGACTTGGAATCCTCTTGACTGACAATATGGACAGAGCTTGTATCCAGTGATTTTCTCAGGATCCACAATGAACATCACATGAACGAGAGTTGCTGTTAGTGGAATCATCAGAAGTGGGAGAACTCTTGCATCGTCATTTTCGTTGACATACGACTGACTTAGGAAATACTTCTTCTTGTCTTCATCGAACTCATAAATGTGAACAGTGATGTTGTGTCTAATCATTTCTTTCTCCAAATCACAAGCGATATCAAATCCAGGATAATTGCGCAAGTGCTCAGTAAGTTGATGTGGCTTCAGGTGAGTCAGATTCATTGATTCTGCAAACAATCTTTTTGCTTCAACGTTTCTCATATTGATTGATATCTTCTTGCCAGGAACCTCAGGAAGTGTGAGGAACGACAATGATTGAAAGAAGCAAATGTTGAACTCAGAATCGATGTACCGAACGTTTCTCGTTTTGATGTGTTCAGTGAGAATGGCATTTGCTTTTCCTGCAACTGGGAATCGATAGACTGCAACCAGAATGGAGTGGAATGCGATGTACATTGTCTTCGTATCCATCAGTGTTCTCTCTTGAGATTCTTTGATCAGATTGATCGCATATTTTGAATACTCATTGATGTCTCCTGCACTTCTTATTACAGTTGGGAAGCTCTTCGATGTGTTCTCTAATTCTGGTCTGAAGTCATTGTACAATGTCTCATCTTTATCTTTTCTCTCGATGATCTTTCCGAAGTCAATACTAATCTTGAATGGATGATCCTTCTCTTTGTCGAACACTGCTTTGATGAAGGTTGTGATTTCTTCAACATTCTTCAGATGATTGTGGAAGTACAACTGAGAGATAAGAGGTAGTGGATAGGGAGGTGAGAGGCAATAAGTGTGAAGACATAGATGGATAAGTCAAGGATGATTGAGATAGGTGGAAATAGGTTGGTGTGGGGATATAGGTGGATATAGATAGGTGTATGGGCATAGGTGGATGGAGATTGGTGAAGAGATATTAGGTGGATAGTGGGGGACATTGGTGTAGAGGCATTGGTGTAGAGATATTGGTGGAGAGTGATTGGTGTGTGGTATTGGTGGAGAGTGATTGGTGGAGAGTGATTGGTGGAGGGATAATGGTGGAGAGTGATTGATGAAGTCATTGATGATGAGACATTAGTGAGATATTACATAGCAATACTGATAAGAATATATAGAGTGGCATTAATGGAATAGTATTGGTGGAGAGTCATTGATGTATGAGGCATTGTTGAATGGGGCGTTGATGGAGAGGTATTTGTGAAGAGACATTGATGGAAAATGGGGGTGTTTGTGGATAGGCAAAAATATATAGACATTAGTGGATTAGTCATTGGTGTCTAGGTCATTAGTGTCTTGGTCATTGATGGAGGATTTCTTTAGTAGATCGGCATATTTGGGATCGATGACATTGCACCATATTCGTTGTTTATTTATAGTGACCTTTTTTCTAGTGCAGTGCTCGTGGAGGTCCATCTGGAATGTCTTGAGTTTCTTATAGTGATCTGGCATTAGTTCAGCGGCATAGGAACATGGCATTCCTTGTTCTAATTCATCGATGTGCTGTAGACAGAAGTCTCCTATTACTGATCGAGACACTTCTTGTAGAATACATCTAGCATTAGTGTTTGGTAATTGCCTTGGGTTGAAGTCATTGATGGGTCTTTGATTGATGTATGTCAATAGGTGCGAGTAAAAATCAGGAGTGAAGGAGCGGATGAGGTTTAGGAAATAGTTGGCATCATCCTTGCGTTTATTAGAGACTTTGCAGACACAATTGCGTCTATCATCGACTTCAATCTTGACTGGATATGCGTTGTTTGTGCAGAAGATCAGATTGGCAACATTCTCAGCGTCACGACGGGCGATTCCCTTTTCATTAGCTCTGAAGCTTGTGTCTGAAATTATTGATTTGAGGGCATCAAAGTTCGACATTCTTTCTTCACCAGCGTTCTTCAATTCATTACAGACGATCAGCATTTTGCCTTCAATCACTGTGTTGAATGTACCGCAGAGTTCCTGAATGTCAGTGATATTTGGAGCAGAGTATCCTCGCATTATTTCACAGAGCACATTAGTCCAGACATTTTTGCCAATTCCTTGCATTCCCTTCAAGATAATGACTGACGCTGTTTTCTGACCAGGATTCTGAATCACGAATGATATCCAGTTGATAATGAAGTTATACAATTCTTCATTCTTGTCTGAAATTATCTCTTTGGTGAAATCTAAGAATGATTGAATCAGATCAGTGTTTGGCTCACTAACGAATGGATATTTGTATCCTTGGAATAGTGAGAACATCTGTGGATTATCGCTCATGAATCGAATGCCATTGACCATGAAAAGATTGCGATTATTCTCGAATGTTGATTGACACGTGATCGTTCTACACTTCTTTGGATCTTCGCTTGGAATGGTCACTTTCATTGATTTCAATAATCTCAAGACGTTACCTTCTTTCTGAACATTGACACGATAGCAGAGATCAAGAGAACTGTACTCTTTCACAATGCATTACAATGAGACTTCAATACATCGAAGAACTTTCAATAGATCTCTTAGCACTTCTGTCTCTGATTTGTAGTCTTTGTTTGTTGCCTTTTCCTTATTGTAGAGAAGTCAAATGGAGACAGCAGATCGATCTTTTCATCGAATGAATTCTTCGTTATTGATTGCTCATTAGTGGGTTCATTGGAGAGAGTATCATTGACTGGTTCATCATTGGAATCAACTTCAAGACTGTCAAAGAAATCAGAGACATCGTAGTCAGTGAGAGGAATAAGGAGTTCATCATTATAGTACTTTTCATTATGGATGCTAATGATTTTAATGAGGACTCCAGGATGGGTAACATTCGAAGCGTAGCGTATTCTCTGAGCTTCCCAATTCTTCTCTGCATTCTCAGTCAATGTGTTATTGTCATAGATGTCTTTGTATGTTTGTTCGAGCATCTCGTCTGTAAATCCATTGATGTGTCTTAAGGAATTAATGCCTGCAAATAATGGCAACAAGGAGACTTCCTCTTCAATTGATCTCGATCCAGAATCGTTGTGAATCACTAGTCCTTTCAGTCCATTTCTGATTAAATCAGCTTGGGCTAAAGTGTACTGTTGAATGGAATCCTCGTCGAAAGAAGGAGCTATTGGACTTTCAATTTTGGTCTGGTTCACTGATGGTTTCACTGATGACTTCTTCTCTGTTGGAGTGGGCTTTAAAGAAATACCCAGACTAGATAATACATCTGACAATGATGATAGGATGAAGAGTTCGTCAAAGTCATTAATGGTCTTGTATGATTGGATTTTATTAGTGCCTTCCACTTTCCTTTGGACTTTGGATTTCGGTTGCACTATCCAGCGCAGAGATGAGTCTACACAGGCGAATAAATCCACATCGTATTGGTCAGTTTTCTTCACCTTCACCATTGAGTTTTTCTCCAGTTTGTAGCCATTAATATCGCAGTATATATGAAGACCCCCTGATCCAGTCACTACTAATCCGACATCATTGGGTAATACATTTAACACAGATGTTCGGATTTGGTTCTTGGTTTCTTCATCAGCATCCTTATCCAAGATGTCAATATCCACGACTGCTAGGTTGGTCACGTGTGCAATGTTTATTGCTGTTCCTGTTCGTTTATGACCAGCACTCTCAGATGATATACCATAGTTGTATTTCTTATAGTCGAACAATGGTACTTTGTGAGGCCTCAAACGATCAGACAATGAATGAATTTCGTCAGGAAGATTATTGAACAATGCTTCAATTTCAGAGTCGAAATCATTCTCGAAATCGTCCTTGAGAGAGTTCTTTATTTGTGCATCTTTTTCCTTGAATTCAAATCTTACAATTTGTAGTGCCATTCTTTCTAAGGAGATAAAAAATTCGATTTATAAAAAAGTTCTGCGTTTATTTTTTCTGAGACCCATAATTTTGTGTGTTCTCGATTGACAGTAGTCCAAAATGGAGTCATTATCTGACACAATTGACAGAGCTCATTAGTGCGAGGAATTATTGATTATTCATTATTGCTATTGAGTGCCCCAGGTGCCCCAGGTCGCATTTTTGAAATATTTGAGAAATCTCATTAGCGCAGAGATGTCATCGTTGATCTCCATTCCGATTAGGTGCCCCAGGTGCCCCAGGTCGATCGCCTAAAAATTTTCTTTTCATTTTTGGAAAGTCCACGTACGATCTTTTTTGGGCTTACTTTTTCCGAGACGATTGAAAGTGATATCCTGTGCATGGAAGTCAGTAATGATCTTCAGTGCTATTGAGTGCCCCAGGTGCCCCAGGTCGCATTTTAGAAATATTTGACGAATCTCATTAGCGCAGAGATGTCATCGTTGATCTCCATTCCGATTAGGTGCCCCAGGTGCCCCAGGTCGATCGCCAAAAAATTTTCTTTTCAGTTTTGGAAAGTCCACGTACGATCTTTTTTGGGCTTACTTTTTCCGAGACGATTGAAAGTGCTCACTAGCAAATGGAAGTCGTGGCTGTTCTCCGATGCTATTGAGTGCCCCAGGTGCCTCAGGTCGATCGTCAGAAAATTTTTGGATTTCTTTTTTGAAAAGTCCACGTACGATCTTTTTTCCGCATTGATTCTCCGAGACGATTGACATTAGTTCAAAACATTGATGCCTTGATCATTATCTCCAGAGTTCTACGAGTGAGCAGGACCCTTCAGAATGCACCTGGAGGATGTAGACACTATCCCCATGCATCACTGACGTTTATAGGTTTTTCTGGGCAATGGTCGTTTTTGACATTTTTGGAGCTCCCTATATATAGAAATTAAAAAGTTGGAAAAGTACTTTGGAATTAAGCTTAATTTTTCGATTCTTTTAATACTGCTCCAACGCGTCTGTCTCCCGGAAATAAGTGTTTATCATTGATGGTATATTACAAATAAATGATTGTTTCTTCTTTTCTTGGGCATTAGAATTATTTCATTTTTGTGGTCTAAGGTTATGGACCTGAAATGTTCGAAAAAAGTGAAGTGTTCCAGATCGTCTTCATTCGTTCTGATAAAGTCAATATTGATCTTCTGAATTCATTGGTGCAAGAATTATTGGAATCTGACATCTCTGTAAGGAGTTATGGGTGATCTAAGGCAAAATGGTGGTCAAAATTAGTGATTTTTCCAAGTTGCTGAGAACCTCAATGTTAGTGATATTTTCGATGATATTTCATTATTTGATGTCATAAATGAATTTCTAGCTGTTGGCGAGGATTTACATTGAGAAGAATCTTTTGTGGATTTGGACTTTGATGGAACAATTTTTAATGATTTACTCGGGTCACAGGGCATTAGAGATGAGGAATATTGACTTTGTCTTTCATGGATTGTGCTCTTCTGTTGGCTCACTGATGATCTATTACATTCTTCACTAAAATATAATTGGAATTTGACTTTGATGGAACAATTTTTAGTGATTTACTCGGGTCACAGGGCATTAGAGATGAGGAATATTGACTTTGTCTTTCATGAGATATGCTCTGATGTTGGCTCACTGATGATATATTACATTCTTTATAAAATAATTGGAATTTGACTTTAATGGAACAATTTTTAATGATTTACTCGGGTCACAGGGCATTAAATGATCAAGAATTATTGTATGGATCCGTCAGTGTGAGGTCACTATTGAACTATGCTCACGGATGATCTATTACATTCTTCACTAAATAATTGGAATTTGATATTAATGGAACAATTTTTAATGATTTACTCGGGTCACAGGGCATTAATGATGACTCAAATAGTGAGATATGACCCAGGTCAATTAAAGAAAGTTGTTGTGAAATTGTAATAAATCATTTATGAGGTGGCATTTCTGAGCTACTCTGACTATCAAACAACTCTGTTTCATGAATATTGACTTGGTGACTCAATAGCCTTGATGAATAGACACTACTGCTTGGCATTAATGAACGCTCTCAATTGTCTCGGAAAAAGAATGCCCAAAAATGATCGTACGTGGACTTTTGAAATCTCAAATGAAATTTTTTAGGCGATCGACCTGGGGCACCTGGGGCACCTAATCGGAATGGAAAATTGACACTAATTCTTTGCGCTAATGAGATTCGTCAAATATTTCTAAAATGCGACCTGGGGCACCTGGGGCACTTATTAGCATTGATGAATAGACACTACTGCTTGGCATTAATGAACGCTCTCAATTGTCTCGGAAAAAGAATGCCCAAAAATGATCGTACGTGGACTTTTGAAATCTCAAATGAAATTTTTTTGGCGATCGACCTGGGGCACCTGGGGCACCTAATCGGAATGGAGAACAATCACTAATTCTTTGCGCTAATGAGATTCGTCAAATATTTCAAAAATGCGACCTGGGGCACCTGGGGCACGTAATTGGAATGGAGAAACAAGAATGAAAGAGAGCGCCATTGACGAAGTCATTAATGAGCTTCATAATCCTTGGATTTATCAAAAATAAAGAAAAAAGAAGAGACTGAGATTTTTGTTGAATTGTATATAATCATTAATAACTGAGACACTTGTGAATTTGCATTTTTGATTTGACATTATTGGAATTTTTTATTTTCTAAAAACAAACGTTAACTTTCTAGTGGTATAACAACTTTTTAATTTCTAATAAATGACAGCCTTTAGAGAATCAAGAATGAATGAATACATTGAAGAACTAGAACAAGCTTTGGAATACACTCATCCAATCAGAGAAGAAAGACGACTCATGGCTTATCATTTTGATTATTACTTTTTGATGATGAAGCTTGGATTGTGGAGACCAGAATTGAGGTTTATTCACGAACAGACATTGAGGAAAAGGTATAAAGAATGGGTGGATGATGATCCTCCAATATGGATGAAATTCGATAAAGAAAAATACCATGATCTTCTTCCATCATCTGGTCCTCCAATTTGGTATCCTGGTATTCGAGATCCATTCGATTCCGAGAGACATAATAGCTGAATTGATTTGAACTTATCACGTCTAACAATCAGGACTTTTCTAACCGATTTGCTGAGCGATAAACCACCAGAATGGATGACCTTTTATCCTGAACTCTTCATTCACAACCAAGAAAAATGCGCCACACTTTGGAGACAATACGTCAGAACAGTACCTCCAGAATGGATGACACAAAAGGGAATAACAGAATCGATTTTAGCATTCTTTGCATCAAAAAATGACATTCTAGTTGAAAAGGAAAGATTCAAACGTTATATTCTCCAACCTCCAGGAAAACAATTGAAGATAAAAATGAAATTTGCCAAATGCAAACTGATCACAGAGTATATCAATGACGATACTCCAGTCGTCTACAAGTACAAGAAAAAACAGTATGGTGTGACACCACGTCAGTGGGATTTTGGAGTTAGACTTCACAAATGAACAACCATTGAATGAAGTCAAAAATATGAATCACACCATCTATTTTTCAACGGAGATTGAACTTATTCCTGACCTGAGGCGTTAGTGTATTGACAGAATCTGCTATCTTTTCTGTGAAGTGAATAGGAATGTCGACTACACGAATGTCTTGATATGGTTGAAGGAGTTGACAGCGAACATTACCATTGACATAAGACAGAAATGTCGCTAATTTATTGAACTGTCGTCTGCGTTTCTCGAAAGCGTGTTGAGTCTTTGACAAATCCAAATGAATCTGAAGCACATTGCCTGGTTGATAATCCCATAATCCTTTTCTGTTCTGAGTTCTCTTGATCTGCTTCAATTTGTCTTGCTTTCGTTGGATATATGCCCATTCGAGTTCAGCATCTCTTTCAACCTCAACTGGAGTCACAATATTTCGAAATGCCTTGTGAGGAGTCAGATTGTAATAATCCACAAACTGCTGCATAACATTATTGTCACACATCTGAGTCACATTACCACGAAAAGCATCTCTGATTGTCCGAATCATTCGATCAACAACTCTATTTTTATTAGTGAATGGAGATGATGAAAAGAAGAACTGAATGTCATTCCTTTGGAGGAAATCTCTGATGCGATTGTTATTCCATCCCGATTCTGCATCTCCACGAATGTGATCAACCTCTACGGTTTGAATCAATTGCAGCAGAGCATTTTGGATTACTATATCATTCCTCGACGCTATTTTGATCATCACAAGATACTTGGTATTAATGTTCACACACCCCAGATAGTACTGCGGAATTGATTGCGGATTAGTCTTGAGAACCATGATGTCAATTTCCCATGAATGTCGATATGGAGAGAATGACGGACGTTGAAGAAACAATCGATTCTTTGGATTATGATCAGTCACAAACGTATTCTGATCTGGAACTGGGATCGTGGGATTCACCTGATGAAACACTATTGTTTTCGACTTGAATGGATAGTCAATTCGTTCTGGAATCCGTGGAGCTGGCGCATTGATTCTTGGCGCTGGATTGAACATTCTCATTCTTCGTAGATCTGCCTCAAACACTTGATCTGGATGATTGACACGAAACAAAGCAAAGTACGAATTGTATAACTCAGATAATGTCTTACCCCCAAACTTGAGAACACGATCTTGTTTTGCTATATCTGACAATTGCTGTTGTGTAAACTGATACTGATGAAGAATGCGAGAGTAGAGTTGCAGATTTGTCTTGAGTCCATTCTCTTCTGAACATTGTTGAATAATCCTCGTTGCATGTCGCTTCTGCTTTGCTACTTCCCAAGATGGAACATTTTTGAATATTGAATCAACTGTTGGCATTTATTGGACATAAAAATAACTGATACTCATTAAAGATAGTCCTCTCTGTTTAATCCATTAATGAATGGAGCACATGATCCATTCGGAAGTACCATCATCTTTGTGTGAATTGATGTCAATGCATTCTTTTTCACCAGTACTGTCACCATTGAATCTTCCTTCATTTGAAAGTTCACATTCTCTCCTTCAATCGGTTGTTTTGTCTCATTTGCTTTGATGAATTGTGATTGATCCAGATGTGAATTCCGGGCTAGCGAGATTCCTTTAATGGCTTTGTGCACTGGTGTATTTTTCTCACTAATGAAGTAGCACTTTGGCGACAGAGCAATCATGAAATCACCTTCCTTTTCCACCGACAATCCCAATAGTTTCTTCCTTGATTTGATTCCACACTTTGGATTTGGCAACCATTGAAACACATTCTTATCGTGGAACTGCTGATTTGATACAATAGCTGATAAACCTTGATGACAGTCTTGATTTGGATCACCTGCAATGGCGATAGACAACGAATCTGTGTCACAATAGATGAAATGAAACTTCTGTTCGTCACAACACTTAGTGATGAAATTGTAGTAGAAATTGAAGTACCAATACTTGGCATTCTCGAGTGTAAAGAACGCTGATTGAAGAGCAGTTTTGCATTTGAATTTCTTGGGTTTAACATCGACTAAATACAAATCTTTACCAATCTGATCTGTCGACAGAAAATCAGGATACAAGTGCTTCAGAAATGTCTGTTCTCGATTTAACAAATATGATCTTTTGTATTTCTCTGTATTGAGAGAATCGTAACCGTAGCATGAATTAAGGATTAGTTTACAGAACTTTTCCATCCCAGTGTTTCCAGCCTCGATTGCCGCGATTCGACGTTGAATCATTGATGTTATGAATCCAATAAATGCAGTATTCTTCTCGAAGACAGCCATCTCAGACACATCATCGATTTCAAAAGCACAATCATCAATAAGGAACCACAAATAGTATGAATTGAACACTCGGTACTCACCAAAAGTGGACAACAATTGTGTGACTTTCTTCTCTGATTTCCCTTCTGGAACACCACAATTCCTCATCGCTTCGAGAGTATCTTCTGAGCACATCTGATCTGGTTTGATATTGATTGTCTGAATAATGGGAGGCATATTGATGAAATCTTTGATTCTGTCCTCTCGAATGTGTCCCTTCACTTTGACAGCGAACAGATCTTTCCTTTCTTTGATGATCTTCAACATTACTTCCTTCTTTGTTGTGTAGAATTTGACACCTCCAGGCATATGCATTTTGTTGTTTGTATATTTTACAGCCTTGTGTGGTACTGATGCTGAAACACTTGGATAGAGAGAATTATTGTCAAGACAGAGGTTGTGAGTCATTACATTTCCAGTATCTTTGTCAATCACTTTTTTGTTTGCTCTGTCGTATTCAAAACGATGAATGGTATCAATTCCTGATCGATTCAATCGGTGCATAACATTAGACAAACCACCAGTGATTCCACTCCTTAATAGCTTATACACTCGTTCATCAGTCAATGTCATTTGAAGCTTGTGAACTTGAGCGTATTGGCGCAGTTGAATCTTGAGTTTCGTCAGGTGTTCATCTCGATTGGATTTAACAACATTACAGTTCACGCAACATGGTTGACAATTCTCTTTTGTGTGAGATAGGGAGCAGTCAATTCGATCAAGTGTTGGTTGATTCTGAAACGTAAATGAGGCTCCACAAATGGCACATCCTTTCTGGATCAATTCAGTCATCCATTCATAGTCATTGTCATTCACATTTTGAGAAGAATCTCGATCTGCTCTCTCATCTTGGTACTCATAATTCTTCACCATATACTTCCATTTCGCTCGTGTCAAATCATAAGCTTTCTCATAAGTTTTGACGACATAAGTGGCATTGATATCGAAGTCTGCATATGGTGGTGAATCAGAATAGAGTGATGGAAAGTATGTCGACATATTTCTCAAGTTCACTGCTGCTGCTGGACACGAAACAAACTGCAACATATCGACTCTCCCTGCTGCAAACCATTGAATCAATTTCTGCATTGGATCAATCATGATTAGTGTGTCATTGATGTTATAGTTCTTCAGGTATTCTCTTCTTGAACTGAATCTCTTTGCATCTTCAACATAGTCAGAATACGAAAGATCTTTCAACAATGATTCGTTTTTCACATGTGAATAGAACACTTCTTCTGGAAACGGTTCTGATTTATTCAATTCTTCTTCAACATTTATGATATTGATTGCTTCGTATGGAAAGATGCCTTTTGACTCAGTTCCATCACCAAAGTCCTGCACAAATGATTTCAATGATTGTGGCGAAACAAAATTCATTGCATCAAGGAATCTCAAAGACACCTGGAGTTTCTTCTGACGAACCACGAGCTGTTTAGGACACTTTGCAGATCCGAGTGGTGGTTCATAGATGCTCCATTGTGTGAAGTGAAGTGCATTCATGATTACTGGAAGATCGAAGTTCGCACTATTCCACCCCATTACTGTGACATACTTATTTGATGGGATTTCTGGATCTGAGTACTGTTGATAGTCTTGGATTCTCAGTGCTTCTTTGAACATATCATTTATGATGAAATGTATAAAGCCAATACTGCGTGCTTGCTTTTGGATCTTCTCTTTTGTCAAATCAGCATCGATTAATCCAGCTTTGAGACACATTCTGATCCATTCTTCTTCTTTGTCTTTCATTCCTTCGAAACTCTTGTCAAGATACACTGATTTTCTACCACTGTTGTCATATGAACATTCAAGTCGATTTACATCTTTCATTGTTTGTGAATATGGAAGTGAAGAAGAGAACGCTAATGAATACAAGTGATGTTTGTTCAGAACGGTACTCTTCTCTTGTGTGTTTTCAGATTGAGGAAGATCCATTGAGAATTCACCAATAACGGTTTCAATATCGAATGTCAAGAACTGATCTGTGTATTTGTATTCATTCATTCTTCCTCGAGACAATAGATAAGCCATTGTTGGATTGTCAATAACTGCAGTTAGAATTGGTGCTGAAGCATTATCTAAGTCCACTGATCGTTCTTCATTTCTGATTCCCTGTTCGAGACATTTCTTCACGTGATTGTCAAAATCTCTTGTACCTGCACCTCTTGAATTATATGGACGACAATAGTCTTTGCAGTGTGGACAAATCATCAATTTCGTCAACTTTTGTGGATCAGAAACATACATCAAATGTGCATCCGACTCGAGAATGATCATCAATAAATTGAAGTCTCTTGCGTTCTCCAATGGTGAGAGAAATGACTGAGAAAGTGCATAAATCCATGAGCCTCCATTGTCTTTTTCAATTGCTTCATAAATATGTACATTCACATTGAAGTGTTCTACAAATCGTGCTATTTCTGTTGAGATATTGAATCCTGGATACTCTTTGAGAATCTTCACTAAAGCTGGACTAGTGAGGTCTGAGTAATGATAGAACGATGTGAAATGCTACTTTGCGATCTTGATTCTTGTGTCTCGACATATTTTCTTACCATCTGCTTCTTTTCCATGAGTGAGATAAGTCAGAGCTGTGAAGATGCAAATGTTATATTTACAATCAACATAAAACACTGTCTGAAGAGCAATATGTGCTTTCAATCCTGGAACGCAAGCACCACCATTTCGCAATCGGTACACGTAAAAAGCAGCTCCATAAATGGCACATGGCACTCTTTTGGTATCAATCACTGTGACTTCAAAACTGTCTCTGATTCTTGATTTCATTGCGTTGATGACAGCATCAATGTCTTGAGGATTTTGGACTGTAATCGGAGATGTTTTCATTGAGTTCTGATAGAATGGTGTATTCTCTTCATAAGTGGTGTTTCCATTTTGATCTGTTACAGAATTCAGAATCGCAAAGTCAAAGGAGATCTTAAATGGGAAATTCTCTGCTGTGAATACTTCTCTGAGTCGTGCTTCAATGTCTGCAAATGATGCGACATTATTGCGATAGTACAATTGAACTGGTCCATTAGCGTCTCGATATTGTTGATCAGCGATGTATCCTGCTGGAGCCAAATTAGCCCTCACATTCTCGAGTGCAGCTGCAAATGCTCGAACATTATCGACATCTCTCAGCATCAGAGCATTCAATTGTGTTTGTGGCAGCTGTGGAAGTACAATATCTTCTTCTATTGGGACTTGATACAAATTCAGAAATCTCCGTCTTCGTTCTTCAAAGTGAGCCAACATTTGTTGGTATCTCGTTCGTTGTTCATATTCTCGGATTTCCTGATTGAGATTCTGCTGGTGTCTTCGTCGTTGTCTTCTCTGTTCTTGATCATGCTCAATGACTTGTTGATTTGGCTGTACAATTCGTCGTTGTCTAATCTCTTGGATCAGTCTCATTTGATTCTCCATTGTGTTTCTTTTCTGCTGAACATTTGCATCAATTTGTTGTGCATTAATGGGTTGGTTATTCTGTCTATTCATTAGTTCTTGAATCACTGGTGCCATCAAAGGATTCCGAATCGTAAATGTTCTGATGAATTGTTCAATCTCATTTGTGTTGTTTATGTCTCCTCTGAAACCATTCTGAACTAGTGCATTATTGGCAGTTTCAATCAGTCGTTTTAACGGTAATGAATCGCAATCCACTCCCAGCTTTTGAGCAAATTCATTAATGAGCTTTATTGATAAGTTCTCCATATATTTCTTACAGGATAAAAAATTGAATTCATAAATTAAAATCTGATTTTTTATTTCCGTAGAAAAGATGTCAACAAAAGTGAAAGGACGACCAAAGTTTTATCAATCAGAAAGTGATGCAAAGAATGCAATTCGCCTGAGCAAAAGAGAATGGTACTATCGAAACCAACTGAAGAAGCAAGAGTTTGATTCACAATTGAGTGAAGTACAAAAGCGATTAATACAATTAGTATCAACAAAAATAATTAAGGATGATGAATTGGTTTCACAATGCTTGAGACAATTGCTTGATTCCAGTGATGATCAGGATTCATTGAGAATTAACCCCAACGTTGATTCTTAGATTCAATGGCACTAGCGAGACGTTTAACAATGTCTTCAAGCACTGTAATTCTAGACATAAGTTCATCATATTTTTGTGGAGAATCAGTGTAAGTCATTGTGGAAGAACCGCCATTGTAGTCCTTTCGAAGTGCGATTACACCTTTGGTTTTCGTTATTCTGTATCCGTCAATCTTGATCATTTTGTTGAGCTTATTCGTTGTATATCGTTTCAGAATCTCTCCATTCTTGTTTAAATACATCTGAAAACTTTCAATTGAATCTAAATTAACAGGCTTCTGATTAGGATCCGACTGATCCGACCATTTTTGATCCGACCATCCAAATAATGCTTGTTTCTTATTATTTTGTGTTATTTGAGTCTTTATTCGAACAAAAAAGTGATAATGAAGTGAAAATAGAAAATTGTCATAAATCGTTTCGAACTTGAGGATCCGAGTCGATTCGTAGAAGATGGTTCTGAAGACATGAATGAGGACAAAATACAACGAAGAGGAGCATTCCGTGATAAAGATTCATGCGAATGAACATCGAAAGATGGTCAGAATCGATGAAATCAACATCCACAAACACTTGACAATGGGATCGATCCTGAGATGATGTCAAGAAAGTCGTTGATGTGACCAGAAACTCCTTTTATTGGTGTTTTAGAGATGAAAAGTTAAATAAACAATATATTATGCAGGTAACATCAGAAAAGAGTGGAAAGTGACAAATTTAGTGAAATCTCGAAACTCCCAAATAGGCGAAGATCGGACGAGAAAAAGTGCCCGTCGGATGACTTTCGATTGATAGATTCACTAAAATGAAATCTCACTAATTAATCTATTTCTGGTTCAAATGGTTCAAAACTGTTAGACTCATTTTGAATGAATTAAAAATTGTAAAATCATTTTGAAAAGAACATTACTGCTTTTAGAATCATTTGAAACCATTTCAAAAATATCTAAACCATTTTGAATAAATCAGAATCGTTTTAAACCAAGAGGTAATCAATGTGAACAGTTTGACCATATCGAAAGATTGCTGCTTGTTGCTTCGTTAATTGTTTATAAATACTCCAAAACTCTTTGCATTCCATTGGTGCATTCAGTTGATTGAAAACTCTTCTGATTCGTTCATTATTGAAGCCTCCAAAGATCCACAATGAATCAATGTTTGACTTCATATCTGGAGATAATGAGAACAGTTCATGAATGGTGAGAAAGAATGTGAACTTTGGCTGACGATTCTCCAGTAACAAGTCCATCAGAATTGAGGGATTCGCTTTCGTTCTTCGCTCACTGAGGATTCTTCTACAGTCATCGAGGAGTATCATTGTTTGAAGATTGCGTTCTCGAAATGAATCAAGATGGAGTGTTTTCAGTATTGATTTTCTTGAATGATCTGTCACTGTTTCTTCCCAGTGATTGTCAATGATTTCTTCGTATGCTGCTTTCGCTGTTGATAGATTCTCCAGAAATGCAAAAATCTCATTATACTTGACCTTCACAATTGGAATCCTTATTAATGATTTGGATCGTTGAAAAGTGCCATCGTTGTGCTTATCAGTAACGTAAACAAACAAGTGAAATCTCTCATTTTGGAGTGGCACTTCCTGGACTTTCAGGAGTTCTCTGAGGACATTATAGGTCTTACCACTTCCTCTATTTCCAATGAGCACATTCACACTATTGCGATTGAACAGTAGTTCAGGATGAATAGCACTTGGCAGCTCTTTTCCGACATTAGTGGTCTTCACTTGTTGCAGTCTCTGATTGACATATTCTGAAATTGAAAGATCATCGAATGAATTGTACGACATCCTTTGTGTTAAGTTGTTTCCTTGTTTTCTTCTTGATGTAATTTGTTTTTGATGAAACATTTATATAAAATTAAATATTTTATTTCTTATTAAATGAACGATCAAAATATTCTTCGACAGATTCAACAAAGAAACCCAACACAGTCAAAAAGGAAGAAAGGTGTTAATCCATTCAAACAAAACACCAAAGATAAACTTGCCAAACATGCAGCAAGTGCAATCCTTACAGAACATGATTATGATCTCAGATATGAAGATGCATTTCGATCTGCTCCAAGTGCACAACACATGATTGATTCCAATCCAAAACGATTTGGAGGTTGGAATGTACTTGTTGAAGACAGAGATGGAGATGGCTATAGTGATGATGTGATTGTGACTGACAAAAATGGCATCGAACGATACTGGAATGGTGGAAAGATTGCAAAGAGACGTGAAAACTTGTATCGAAATGCTTGGACAGCTGCAAATCCGACAAAACAAGGACGAAAACAACAAAAGTATGCTGCATTTAAGTTGCTTGAACGTCCGAGAATAGATGCACAATGGAAGGAGTTGAAGAAGACAAAAATGTGGAACGACAATCCTGATCTCCCACCTGATGAAATTAGTCCATATCAAGTGTCATTGTGGATTGCGAATGAAGCTATGAAATTCCTGAAAATTCGTTGTTCAAGTACAGCAACTGGTCAACCAAACCAAGCAATCGGTGTGTATTCTCTTGGTGATTTCGCAAAGATTCGTTCAGGATTAGCGACTCATATGAATCGAGGAATATTAATTCCATTTCTGAGCGACTTTTGGGATTATAACTTCTTTGCTGATCCGAATGGTTTACTGAAAAAGAAATCATTTATGAAGATTGTAACGAAACGCTTGAATTCTTATCCAAATCCAAGAGCTGCTGGTTTTGATTTACTCAGGGGAAATAATATCACTCCAGAAAGCCTTATTGCTCCTGTGTATACAATACTCCATAGTGGTGAACATATGGTGGCAGCATTCGCACGAACATGGAATCCAGTTGACTATACAGGACCTCGAGTGTTGGATACACTTCCGAATGAACATAATTTGAGCGCTACACTAGGTCAAACTGACGTAATGTATTTCAGCAGTTGATCAAAACAAAAATGAATATATCACTTTTTTATTTTTACTAAAATGCAGCCAATTCTCAGTTGTCAATTTACGAAACACACAAGTTCTTCTTCAGTACCAACATCAATCACCAACAACGTCATCATCGAAGATCGGAGCAAATCTGGCGTAGATAATAGAGGATCGAAAATGGAGATGGATCGTGTTTGCTCTGAACCTGTGGTAACTACTGAACGAGGTGTTTATGATCCTCCACTTGAGACATATCCATCAGCGCCAATTCAAAGTCGAACAATTCCACTGAGGGAATACGAATCGAATATTACAGCATTCAAAGATCAGTTGTTGCTAGTATACAAGAACGCATTCGCTTGTGAAAAGAAGTTGTTGAATAATCTCATTGAACCATCGAAGAAACTGATCACGAACCAAAGTGATTTATGTGCTCTCATTGCGACACTCACTGGAATCAACGATGTGGTGATTGAACTTGACGATTTATCTGATAAATGCTTATGCATGAATAAACTCCCGATCTTTCGAACCATTTTCAAGATTCTCGTTGGTGGAAAGGATATGAGTATTGCCTATAATGAAGCTTACAATACCATCCTCAATTATGGCATTTTCTCATATGGAATTCCGAGATAAAATTAATAAT
>JARBJD010000671.1:0-25050 GCA_033064195.1 Blattamonas nauphoetae | reverse complement strand
AACGTTCAAGGATCCAACTCGCAACAATTTTTTTTAGAGTACCGAACTTAACCATCGTGCAATATCACAGCAATCAAAATAAGTCATGAGTGTGTGGATGAGCATTCATTCAATCCTTGTAGTTCTGTAACGTTTAGCGTCACATCATTCTCACCACCAGATTAATGCTTTCAATGGGTGAGATCGAGTTGGATTTCAAAATGTCTTTGCATTCAGAGATATCCGTTCAGATGACGCAAACAGTCAATGTTCGCCAGGTTTCACAAAGTGGTGTGAGACAAGTGGACCATCACTGGAAGCAAGAACAGCCTCCCCAAGCAAGAAGAATCCGTCTTATGACTACACCATCTTCATCCCAATAGAGAACTAGACTACATCGTTGGACTTTGAATGAAGTCAGACTGACAATAGAATCGACGACTAAGACCTCTGCAAAGAGTTGTGATGTTTCCCAGCCATTTCGACTTTTCAGCCTCTGTTCGACATGCCCTCGTCAAAGCTGATCTGATCCATCAACTCATCAACACTCTCAATCCACAGTCTCTTTCGTTTGAAGAAGCGAAGATATCCACATCAACATCATGGCTATTATCGACCATTCTCTTCACCCCGCAACTCCGATCGGTCTCCACAAGTGCCAATTAAATCTGCCGATGATGAACAAGATGTTCATGAGACGGTTTTGAAACAAGTTCTCGTTCCTTCGGAGGAGTATACTGCCATTTGTGTGAACCGATGTTTGATCATGGATGATGACCTGTCCCATGAATTTATGCTTCTTCTTGCTGAAATCCTCGAATATGTCCATACAATCAACAGACCATGGCGTTACTTTTCGTATGCCAGTCATTCTCACAATCTCCAAGTTGTCTCACTAAATTGCCTTGACGTTCATGAGGGTTTTGGAACATTCTTTTTCAATGGTCAGAATGAACACAATGTAGAATCATGGATGATGATGTGGAAAAATGCTTCTTCGAAATCCTCGAATATGTCCATACAATCAACAGACCATGTTACCGATGCCAGTCAGCTCACAATCCCAAGTTGTCTCAATCTCGAAATGATGAGGCAATCTGGATCGATCCGACACAACAATGAGGTGCCACGAGAATGGAACAAGTGGAAATTAGAAGGAAATGAAGAATGTTGAGAATGGAGGGCATCGAAGATGTGATGGAGGAAAAGCTGCAAAACGACAAAATTCTCAATCAGGACAATGGGTTGTTGACAGCTCGATCCGATGGAACAACTTGCTGGGCATAAACAGATCACAATGTTGGTAGGAACAGAAAGAACAGCGCGCATTTCGACCTGTTTCTGACTTTATCCACAACACTGTTTTTCTGTCAGACAAAGGTCAGGATTTGCCGGACCCGATGTCTCGCCAGTCTCACTCAAAGTCCTCTTCGCTCCAACTCGCACTTCATCGGAGATCAAGGCATCGATGAATAAATTGCTCTCTCAAATGGAGCTCTCTTGATGAACGATCCCAAATCACAAATCGTCTTGAAGGAAAGAGACAAAAAAATCTTCATTCAACCAACCACTAGTAGTGGTATAAGCGAAATGGGAACCAAACTGGCATAGGTGATACTCCTAGGAGAATTGGAACGAGAAATCATTTTGAATCTCAGAGCCAATTGATTTTTTAATATGACTCATTCTAATTTCCATCTCACTTACTACTGAAAATATTGACATTTCAGAGTAGTCAATATTTTGCCGTAAATTCGAAAATAAAGGCGAAAAACGGACCTCTTGAAAAGTGTCTTTTGAAGCTTTTGAGTACTTTTAGAAAACAACGTCGATTTCTTTTTATTCAATTTTTAATTTGTATAAAATGAGCAGCGTCTTGACACCAACACAACTACTGGAAATTTTGGACAAAGAAGATTTGAAAATGAAATCACCTCCAACTCTCAATCGACAAGGAACAACATATCTCACAGGAAGCACTTTCGAATACTATCTCGAAGAGAAACCAGATGAAACTTATCAAGTGTACGTCAATAGTTTCGTCAAAGGATACAGACCACATCTGAATCGCCAGAAATATCTTCGACCAGCAAATCGTTGTACAAAAGAGAAGCTTATTGAATCAATGAAAATGAGAATTGTGAACTCATTTCTGAATACACTCATTCAAGTACTCCAGTAACATATCGACATGAAGGAATTGAATGGATAGTAATCCCATCAAAATGGATGAAAGGATTCAGAACTCATCAGAACAAACGAAAACGATACACACAATCGTTTGTTGAAAATGAATTGAAAAGAGAATTGTGAACTCATTGGAACATACACAAAGGTACTTGAGCCATTCAAATATCGCGATTTACGAACAAAGAATGAGTATTACGTTCGCTTGGACAATTGGTTGTATTTTGGAGACCGTCCTCACTTGAGAAAGTACCATGAAAGGTCTTGAAACTACTGAAAATCTATTTTGACCACAAATCAATGAAATCCAATGTGAGAACCATTTCGAAAAATTCTGAAAAAATTCTAAAATCTCGGGGACACTGTAGGTCATCGATCAAAAGATAACTTGATCAAAATCGGTTGAGAATTCGTCGAACTACGTACCGAACTTAGGTCGAAAAGTGACGAAAAGTCGATGTTCAGATTTCGCCACTATGAACACCTTTATGTCTCAAATTGTGTTCAAACACGTTCTAAAATTACGAAATTGATTTTGATAGGTGAAATTTTAGGAAAAAGCACTTTGAAAAAAGTTTGATCCGACCCCACAACATATTTTGAAAATGACAAAATTTTTAAGGAGGAGAAAGTGACGTCTCGCTCTTCTCCAACACGTCACTTTTCGCCCTCTGATGGTCTCAAAACGTGTCAAATCGGTAGTGGACAGGTATTCGCGTCATTCGGTTCTGACGATCCTCGACACACGATCGTTTTCACAATTTTTGTCAATTTTCATTTTAAACGATTTTCCTTCAAACCACTTCACAATTACACTCAAGCGACGCTTTTTGAGAATTCTGGTTGTACATCACCTATAGTTCGCTCTGGAGGGTCGGTTTTCGATCACACTTGTGACGACACATTTGCACCAACATTTTGACACTATGGATTTTTTGATCTGAATTTCGTTACAAATCCTTCTTTCTCACGGTATGAGTAAGGTGTGCTCAAATTTTGAGGAGATTTTGTCGGATAGTTCTCCCATAAAGTCACTTTTCATGTTTTCACTTCACAACTTTTGACCGTTTTGTCACTTCAAAACCGACTGTAGTCCCTTTCATTTCATCACTTTCTCTCCCCATTTCACATTTGATCTCTTCATCATTCCTCTTCATTTTGCTCATATCACTTCCATATTGTGGGCCGTTCTCACTTCACTAGCACATCATTTTAGTCAACTTTTCATCAACTTTTTCACAAAAACAGAGTAAAAGAAAGCGAAACAAGCATGAATGAAACGGGCAAGTATGAAACTGAGAGGGAAATTGACGATCGTGAAAATGACGTGAAATGTGACACCAATAGTGAAAATGTCGCTTGTGTTCCGGTTTTTTCTCTTAAAACAACAAAATGATTCAAAAAATGTTCGTGATATGATGAAGATTACGGAAAAATTCCGAGATATGAAGTGAGCCGTTGAATGGCGGATCTCTGCAAAAGTCCGGAAAACTCAGTAAACGAGAATTAGTGTGAACTTACAGAGAAAAGTTTCAGAGAAAGAAACATGAATGAAGTGGTTAAAACGATTAACAACGAGAAAACGAAGACAGAAGTGAGGTCAAAATGAGATGGTAACGAATGAGAAACAAGTAACAATTCAACCAAAACAGCTGAAACAGAGCTGAAATAAGATGAAAGTGAGAGTGAAATGATGAAGAATACATAAATATGCAAAGATCTGCACCCGGTTGTGAATCGCTCAATAACTCTGCAAAAGTCCGGAATCTTCAAAAACGAAGCATACCTCGATGATCCTACAGTTCCGGAGAATCAGAAACGCGACAAATCAGAACGAAACTATCACTTGTGAGAAATGAGTGATCGAACCCATTGATCCTCCTTTCTGGTGAAAAATCCAGAACTGAGAAATCAACGAAAGAAAATCTAATTTTGAATTTTTAATTTGTATTAAATGAATCCAACTGAAATGTACAAGGAAAGACGTCGAGTATGTTCAGAACAAGCATTAATTGAATCAATGAGAGAAGAGAACTGTTCGCTAGTCTCTGAGTATGTCAGAAATAATGTGCCGGTGACGTATGTTCATGAGGAATTGTCCTTTTAATTTCAATGAAAGAGCAAACAGAAATGAATCGACAAAATACAATTCACAAATGATTGAGAAAATGATTGATCATAATCTCTCAACAACCAACGAGAATGCAGCAGTGATTGACTCACTACAGAAGACAACAGAAGCACATAAGACAGCGATATCATCAATCCAAAAGTAGTCAGCACAAATGGATCGATCACGACACCAGAAATTGGAGGATTGATCAATGTGAATGGAGCGAAGTGGAACATATCAGAGGGATCACTTCCAAAGTATCCTGGAACATATCCGGCATCAACATTTAAGTCTGGCATTTCAATTTCACAATCGATTTCAGAAACCTCAGGAATTCAGTTCAATGGTGATGGTATCATTATGTGGTCACCGTGTGACTCACCAGCTTTGTATTACTATGACGAGGATACTGGTTCAGGAGTGTTTTCAATATCCACAACAGGAAGTTTTTCTCAACTGTCAGACAGAAGAGTGAAAAGAAATATTGAACCGTACCCCGATGTTCTCGAGCAACTGAATAAAGTCGAAATTGTGCAGTACAAATTCAACACATTCGACTCGAAGATCAACAAGGTGACAAAACAAATCGAGAACGAAACTGATGAAGAACACTTGAAGAACTGCAAAGAGAAATGTGAATGCTTGAAGAAGGAAAGTGAGAAGAAACACATTGGTGTGATTGCACAACAGATCCAAGAAATATTCCCTGAAGTCGTGAATGATTCCAATCCAGATTGTCTTCAAGTTGATTATGCAGAACTCTCTTGCTTCTGTATCAAAGCCATTCAGGAACTGAGTAGCATTGTCGGACAACAACAGACACTCATCAATGAACTCATACAAAAATATAATCTGACTAATATTCCAACATGAGATCAACCAGAAATTCATAATACTCTTGATTATTTTTCCATTGATTGTCTCTGATGTTTCCATCTCGATTGATTCACCAGAACTGTCTTTGAACCAGATCTTCACTATTGATTGTCGAGTACTTAATTCCCACTTCTTTCGCTTAGCAATCTGTTCGTTGCAGAAAGCAACAAATGAATCATTGAATGCATCAGTCTGGATCCAATCACCATGGATTGTAATGTGCTGTGGAATATCTTTGAAATGACTGTCGATGCATCACTAATCTCTTCCTTCACATGAATGAGTTTGCAGTCGAGGAAGTGATGTATTTTTGTTTTCTTGAATTGGTAAAATCTGGAGGAAGTTGAGCAGTGTGAGAATTCTGAATTGAGAAGTAGCGCTTCACCATTTGTGTTTTCTACAAAAATAAAATATCATATTTGTTCTATTCCATATTATGACTTCGTCATTCTAATAAATCTTTGATTTAGTATCCTCTCTTCACTTCTTCATATGCTTCTTGGAGTCGACGATCAATGACATATCGCACTCGTGGTTGTCCATTCTCAATCCAGAACAGCCAGTATGTAGCCTGATGTAATGCCAAAATGGGTGGAGGAGGACCTTCTGGAGTTGAGGTGAAATATGGATCGAGTTCTCCCTGATTGATTGGTGATCCTCTGTAGACGATATTCACTGATTCTGCTGTTGAGATACCTTCTTCACCACCAGCGATTTCACTTCGATCTGTTGGAACCATGAATGTGAATGAAGTAGCATCCGTAACTGCTCTGGTTCTCTTAAACGACCCTCCATTGTGGCTAGCAATACGTGACATACAAATTGAATTCTCAAACTCTTCCGTTGCGGAACAACTAATGAAGTCACCATTCACCATCATCATTTGATAGAACTCAGGTGATATCGTTGACATTGGGAAATTGGGAAAGTTGGATCCAAGCATTTCGAATAAGCCAACATAATGAGGATTTCTGAAGACTGTACATTCATTTGGTCTTTCTGGGAATAAGCACATTAGATTCATAAGATTGTTGAGTTTGATGCTGATGTTTGATCTCACTCCCATTGCAGTCGCTTGTGATTGAAATGACTGTGTGTCAATTCTTTCTGCTTTCAGGACATAAACAGTTTTGGAATATGTGTTGAAGAGGGATTGTTTCGTTGCATCAGTGATTTGATATCCGTAGCAAACTGATGTGACTTTATCCACTGATGAAGACCAGACAGTTGAAGTGGATACCTTCGTTCTAACCTCATTAACAGTTGTGGCTGTATGATGAGCAGTTTGATCGTATTGAATCACTGGATTTCCAATTTGGGTAAATTCTTGTGTCAGAGTGGAGTATTCATTCTAACAACAGTTGAAACTCGAACGGGACAATACACAAGTGAATCTGTTGTCAAGTGAAATCTCAAACGTAAATTGCCAAAGATGGAATTAGGATACTGATCAAAGGTACTCAATGGGAGGAGGTTCACAAATGGAATAACCAGTGGAATTGTCGCGGTGAAAGGTGCTTTGTTTCCATTGAGTGTTGGAACAAAATAGAATCCACACACGCTCTGGGATCCATTCTCTGACATTTTCAAAAGACTGTAGCAATGTTTCATGTTGTTTTTTCTCTTCAAAAGACTTGAAAGTGTGATACAGAAATGATTCGTGAACATGATTATTCTGTAGTGAATTGTCAATGATGTTTCCTTTACTGTCGACGAGTCTCATGTCTCGAATTGCATCTGATGATGATCTATATCCGTAGAACATTCCATATTGTCCAATCATCCCAAATTTAGCTCCATCGAATGGCTGGTAAAAAGGAACAGTAACAGTTAGATCTATTCGTAAATGACTCTTCGCAAACTCAGTCACATCATGACCATCATAGCACAATGGAACTTCAATCTCGTCTCCAATTCTGCATGGCATGGGAGGATTTGTTGGATGCACTTCTTGGATGGAGTAGATGTGAGGTTCTGAATCCCATTGTTTTGGCAGATATGATTGCACTTCAATTTGCTCAATTAATGTCGATGTTGGTTTTGATTGATTTGATCTGAAACTTCTCATTTATAGAAAAATAAAAATACAATATCATTAATTTTCTTTTACTGTTTTCAATTTGGAATAATTCCCAAATCTTTGTGCAACGCTTTCAATGTGTGATTGGGATAGTACTCAACTTTTGGTTCGCCATTGCTGTATCGTAAGACCCACCATGTGGTTGCAGTAGTTGCTAGAATCGGAGCTGGAGGATGAGTAAATGTTGTCAAATCACCACCACTTTGACTTGGGTTGTAAACATTGTAGTATGTGTCGAGATTTCCTTGATAGATTGGATGTGATCTCAAAGTGACAGCAGTATTTCCTTTGGAACTGATCGAATCATTACAGTTCGTTGGACAACCACTACGTTGAGTTGGGAAGCACAGAAGGAAGTCAGTGTTGTCATGAACTGGACGAACTCTCGTCATTGTTTCATTTGGATATGTGCCATCACCAGTGAGTTTCTCTTCAACGAGTGAATCTGTAAGTGATCGCTCCAAATCATCTGGAACAGCAAGGTACGAATCGAGATTGAGAGTCGATAATGCAAATTGATAGAAACGAGCTCCAATTGTTGTCGTTGGTTGTTCTGGATAATACCTGTTTTGTAGATTCACTTGGATGTTCTTCTGCATTGGATTGTGGAAGCAAGTGACTTCATTTTCGTAGTGACGGAAGAGGAGCATAATATCCTTGGCATTCACAATAACCATTTGCTGAGTACAATCAATTCCTGTTGCCGTTGGCGTCTTCTGAAATGGATAGAACGATATCTTCTCTGCTGGAATTGTTCCAGGACGATTCTGATACATCTCCATGAGTTTCTTTATCGCACTATCTTTCATTTTGTATCCAACACTCATGCAATACACATCATCAATCCGATAGTTTGTGACGTTTAATGAGATGTACTGATCGACGAATTCTGGTTCTGTTGTCACGGCATTGGCTGTTGAGCAAACTATGTCTTTTGTTACTGTTGGTTGCTGAAATGATTGACCAATTTGAACGAAGTTCTTTGTGCATGAGGTTACGAGATTGTTTAAGAAATATGGACGATGTTGAATACAATTGAGAATTGCTGCTTTAATAGTTGGTGCTGCTGCTGTTCCAGTTACGAGTGATGATAGTGTATCTTTCAAAGTGAGTTCAGGATTAACAGAACAACAAACAAACACATCCTCATTCATGTGCACACTCAATTTCAAATCACCAAAGAGACATTTTGGATAGTCAGTCATCCCTGAGAAAATGAGAAGATCTTCAAGATTAATCGACACACGAATAGGCACATCAATAGTGTCTTGAAACACTCCTGTTCCGGACGTCGTTGTAAAATCCGAAAGTGGAATATAAACACCAGCAACCGATTCATCATGATTCCAAGCATTCTGCCAAGGTGTGTGACAATGTTTTCGATTCTCCAATTGACTCTTCGGTTTTATCATATTGTAGATGTGAGACTCCATTGAGACATCATTGTTTGTTGTGCTAATGATTCTCTGATTGTTGTGAAGAACAGTAAGGTCACGAAAGATTGATGCAGAATGCTTGAGTCCAACGAAGATGAAGATTCTCTCATTCATGTACGATCCAACCTTACCAGCTGTTGTTTGCCAATTATTGAGTCTCAATGTCGCCGTCATAGTGAACGTAATGAATGAATCATCAATTTGACAAATGTCTTGATTACCAGTCAACGGAATGATAATCTCTTGTCCTGTGTAGAATCGTGCATTCTCTGATGGTTTCAATTCTTGAATCGAAGTACTATGTGCTCCATCATTCATGAGGTAATTAATGTGATGTTCGGACATCAGTTGCTGTTGTATTTGACCCATGTCATCTCTTGTGTATTCTATCCTTCCAGTGGTATTTCCAGTCAATGATGATGCTCCAGTTCTTTTGTTTGTCAGATGTGTTAAATGTGAGTTCATTTTATCAAAAATAAAAAAAACAAAATTGTTACTTTCATTTACTCTTTTCCCAAAAGGGTTCGAAGCCTCTAGCGAGACTTTTTCTTTTTTGGTTTCTTCGCTTTTGGTTTCAGCTTTTCTTCTAGTCTCAGTATTTCTCCTCTGAGCTTGTTCGCAACTGATGTGTTTCCTTCATTAATTGCTTGTTCATATTGTGCCATCTTTTCTGCGTGGATTTGCTGATCCGACTTCACATCTGGTATCATTTCAATTCCTGTCTGCGCGACCTTCGAAATCAGTGGTCCAACAAAGGGGATGAGATTCAGAAATGGTGCTCCAACTCTGAGTATGTTTTTGCCAACTGCTGCTACTTTGGATAACCAACCTGGTGCCATTTAAGGAAAATAAAAATATTCGAATACTAGTGAATGTTTATCCTTTGAATTGAATTTTGGAGTTGGACGAGAGTGGCATATCATCATTGGAGTATCGTCCATTTCGTGGAGGTTCGTACTCGATCATCTGCGGTTTTTGTGATCGATTGATCGCCTTATTTTGTTGATAAACGTCCATCATTCCTCCTAATCCATTGAGTATTCCACCTGCTGTTTGTCCGAATTTACTGTTCGTTTGAGAGAGCAATCCACCACCGACTTGAAGCAATGTTGGAGCTAGAGGTTTGATGAATTGAAAGAATTGCTTGCCGATATTTTTGAGTTTGTTGAAACTTCCTGGTGCCATTTACAAAAATAAAAATACAATTCATTAATAATTTTATCTCGAAAATCTCAGAAGAGATTTCGTTCTAACGGGTATTGCCGTCAGAGAAATGCCATAATTGAGAATAGTGTTGTATGCTTCATTGTAGGCAATACTCATGTCTTTCCACCAACGAGGATCTTGAAATGGTTCTAAACACTGGGAGTTTATTCAGACAGGCACTTATCAGACAGGTCATCCAATTCGATCACCACATCATTGATTCCAGTGAGAGTCGCAATCAGTGCACATAAATCACTTTGGTTTGTGATCAGTTTCTTCGATGGTTCAATGAGATTATTCAGTAGTTTCTTTTCACAGCGAATGCATTCTTGTAGACGAGCAATAGTTGATCTTTGAATGCTGAAATGTTGAAGTGTATTCAAGTGGAATAGAACGACTTTGAATGGGGCTGATGGATATGTCTCAGTGGTGGATCGTAAGCACCTCGTTCATTTACCACAGGCTCAGAGCACTTTCTCTCTCTTCGAGACCATCTCCATCTTCGATCCTCTATTATCTACCAGCTTTGCTCCTATCCTCGATGATGACATTGTTGGTGATTGATGTTGGTACTGAAGAAGAACTTGTGTGTTTTGTAAATTGACAACTTAGAATTGGTTGCATCACTTTCTATAAAAATAAAAATATATATTAATGTTTTTAAATTCACATTTCTGCTCGATCTATAGCTCCCATTCCAGAACTGTCCAACTGTGCAAATCGATAATACCCAGGCATTTCAGATTGGTATCCACTGATATCATCATCTGTGACTGTTTTGAATGCTTTGGCTTTCAGTTTATTAACTTCTGTTGATATGTGAGTTGAATAGCGAGTACAGTATTCCGATAAATACGTTGTATCTTGAGTGATCATTTGGAGAAACACTGGATAAATCTGATCTTTGAAGGCTTTCTTTGTTTCATACTGGGATTGTAGTCCTGAACATGATCATGAAGCCATTGATCCCACATCAGTGATGCAATCTGTGATTGAATTGAATTGAACACCATATTGTCTAACACATTCTTGCTGGGATCAGCTGGATTGCTTCGATTTGCACGAGTTATTCCCAATGTGTCTGTCATGTGTTCACCAACAGCTCTCTTCATTATTGCATATGGTTGTTGAGATCGTTTGGTCTTCATCTCTTCATAGCTGATGTCTCGATAATTGGTTGGCAAATCGTATGTTCCATTTTGAGGAAATTCCGATGTACAGCTTTGATTCTCCTTCCATTCTCTTGATTGAATGATGTATGGTTTCGTCTTCGCATGTCTGGTGTTGGATTCATTGCATAGTATGTCTCTTTGACTGGTCTACTGTTGTATGGAGTTAGCATGGCACCATTGACTGCAATCAGATCTCCAGTATCATTATCGTAGACCATCACATCAGGAACTTGTCCATATTGTTCTACTTTCGCAGTCCAATTTCGTCCAGTTCTCGTAATATACTCACGAGCTGATGGAAGACTACACAGAGCATCATTGCGTCTGGTTTGAATATCATCGTCGGCATAGATTCGTTTCAATGCTGCTTGAGTCTCTGGTCCGTATCTCATTCTTGGTTTCTTCGCTTGTGCTTTTCTTTGTGGTTGAACGTACACTATCTTTTGTGACATTGTGTGTTTTCATACAAAATAAAAACCAAAAGTATATTTTAATTAGAGTTAAATCACAAATGAACAAATCGAATATGGCTAAACCAGAGGTTTCGCGGAGGTGGAACCTTGTCTCTAACAGCATGCGTGAAAATTGAGTGAAGCATCAAATGGAATGTTTCATGAAGTGCAATCACAAATACATCCAGACTTGAATTTCAATCGCAATAGTGTCAATGTCCCTCGTTGGAAACAGAGGAAGTGGAAAACATTTAATGCTCTTCGAGAGTTGCCAAGCTCCAAAATGTTCAAGTCAGAAATCTCTTGTCTTCGTCACTGATAAGAACATTGATCCAACATTCGACAAATTCAAACCGAACGTTCCTTATGTGAAAGTCAAATACGATGATGCACTTCCATTTCTGTTGGAACTCTCTGAATCAAAAGCTGCGTATGAAGAAATTATTGACAATCAATGGCAGAACAAAATCACTGATGAATGCAGAGAATCTCTTGACTCACTTTACATTGATGACTTCTCAGTGAAGAATCTCCAAACGATTATCCTTCTTGATGACTGTCGTAGGATCCTAGTGAACGAAGAGCATCCAAAATAGAATGACAATGATGGACTTGTTATTGGAGAATCGACAACCGAAATTCATTCTTCTGATCAGATGCATGAGCTCTTCAGTTTGTCAGCAGACATGAAGTCAAACATTGATTCGATGTGGATCTTTGGAGGATTCAACAGCAACGAACGAGAACAGAAGTCTCAGTTCTCATTGATCCTCAGATGAACTCATCAATTGATATGTCTACAATTCTGGGAAAACAGAGAACATCAGTGAAAAATGTAACAATCATTCATTCTGATACAACAAACCAATGGAGTCTGTATGAGATCATCAGATGGAGTTAAACCGAGGACTGTTAATTCAGTGCAATAACAAGTTCACCATTCACAAATATCATTCTTGATCACATCAGAGATCAAGACAATCCTCTGAGGCAAATCATTCATGATGAATCAGATTGGAATACAACATGACTCCTCATCGAGCGTACTGGAACAAGTTCACTCCACAGCAAGCACAAACAATCGAGATTGAAGCACTGTACATCTCCAGCTGTGAAGAACAATTAAAGAACATCCAAAAGCAACAGACAACACAGATGTTATGGAAATACAAACCAGGAAACATTATACTGATTCACCTTGATTTGAACAAGACTGTTGCTAAGTTTCAGAAGAAGCGTAGACAGTTTCAATTCGTGGGGAAATTCATTGAATATAAACACGGTAATGTAGTAGCTACTCTACTGAATGGTCTCACATGTCTGTCAAAAGTTGTCTACGTTCCAATCCAACACACAAAGTTCCATGCAGACTCTATTGACCACTTAACTCCAGAGTTCATTGCTGACTTTAATTTGGCGTAGTCTCAAGAATGTTTCAGATATTTTTATTTCTCTTAAATGACATCACTGAAAATATTAGAACCGTTTGATCCTGAGCTGAAAGAGTTCACAAACATCCACGACTTTCAGAGATACTTGGAGAAGAATAGAAAAGAACTAAATGAGTACACAACTCAGAAACTGAATAGGATGATTCAAATTGATGGATATCGAATAACAAAAATAAGAGGTGAGATTGCACTGAGGAAACGATATGTCGATGCTTCCACTTCTCCTAATTCACTCTCGATTGACCAAAGATTATCTGACATTGAAGAATCAATTCGAACGCTGACAGACACTCTCAGCATGAGGCTTCGAAGTCTTGACGAGACAATTGGAAACCTTATTCAAGAATTAACGGACAGTTCGGTTTAAACCATCTTTGTTGATCTCATTCAGTGCTACTCCATCAGTATTGTATCGAAGAATGATTGCTTCACATTTCTGTTTTCGTTGGTAGACATTCCAAAAATGTCGAATATCAATTGGTGAGTTCAACTGAGGATAGACTCGACTGATTCGTTCTTTGTTGAATCCTCCAAAGATCCACATCGAATCAATGTTTGACTTCATGTCTGCTGACAAACTGAAGAGCTCATGCATCGTCAGAAAGAATGTGAACTTTGGTTGTCGATTCTCCAATAATAAGTCCATCATTGTCATTCTATTTTTGGATGCTCTACGTTCCCCAAGGATTCTACGACAGTCATCAAGAAGGATAATCGTTTGGAGATTCTTCACTGAGAAGTCATCAATGTAAAGTGAATCAAAGAGATCCTCTCTGCATTCATCAGTGATTCTCTCTTGCCATTGATTGTCTATGATCTCTTCATAAGCAGCTTTCGATTCAGAGAGTTCCAACAGAAATGGAAGTGCATCATCGTATTTCACTTTCACATATGGAACGTTCAGTATTGGTTTGAATTTGTCGAATGTTGGATCAATGTTCTTATCAGTGACGAAGACAAACAGATGGAATAGTTCATTCCTAACCTGAACATTCTGGAGCTTGGCAACCTCTCGAAGAGCATTAAATGTTTTTCCACTTCCTCTGTTTCCAACGAGGACATTAACACTATTGCGATTGAAATTCAAGTCTGGATGTATTTGTGATTGCACTTCATGAGAAACATTCCGATTTGATGCTTCACTCAATTTAGCATTCACATATGCTGTTAGAGACAAGGGTTTCACCCTCCGCGAAACCTCTGGTTTAGCCATATTCGATTTCTTCATTTGTGATTTAACTCTAATTAAAATATACTTTTGGTTTTTTTATTTTGTATGAAAACACACAATGTCACAAAAGATAGTGTACGTTCAACCACAAAGAAAAGCACAAGCGAAGAAACCAAGAATGAGATACGCAGCAGAGACTCAAGCAGCATTGAAACGAATCTATGCCGACGATGATATTCAAACCAGACGCAATGATGCTCTGTGTAGTCTTCCATCAGCACGTGAGTATATTTCGAGAACTGGACGAAATTGGACTGCAAAAATAGAACAATATGGACAAGTTCCTGATGTGATGGTCTACGATAATGATACTGGAGATCTGATTGCAGTCAATGGTGCTATGCTAACTCCATACAACAGCAGACCAGTCAAAGAGACATACTATGCAATGAATCCAACTCCAGATATGCGAAGACAGAAACCATACACATCATTCAATCAAGAGAATGGAAGGAGAATCAAAGCTGTACATCGGAATTTCCTCAAAAATGGAACATACGATTTGCCAACCAATTATCGAGACATCAGCTATGAAGAGATGAAGACCAAACGATCTCAACAACCATATGCAATAATGAAGAGAGCTGTTGGTGAACACATGACAGACACATTGGGAATAACTCGTGCAAATCGAAGCAATCCAGCTGATCCCAGCAAGAATGTGTTAGACAATATGGTGTTCAATTCAATTCAATCACAGATTGCATCACTGATGTGGGATCAATGGCTTCATGATCATGTTCAGGACTACAATCCCAGTATGAAACAAAAGAAAGCCTTCAAAGATCAGATTTATCCAGTGTTTCTCCAAATGATCACTCAAGATACAACGTATTTATCGGAATACTGTACTCGCTATTCAACTCACATATCAACAGAAGTTAATAAACTGAAAGCCAAAGCATTCAAAACAGTCACAGATGATGATATCAGTGGATACCAATCTGAAATGCCTGGGTATTATCGATTTGCACAGTTGGACAGTTCTGGAATGGGAGCTATAGATCGAGCAGAAATGTGAATTTAAAAACATTAATATATATTTTTATTTTTATAGAAAGTGATGCAACCAATTCTAAGTTGTCAATTTACAAAACACACAAGTTCTTCTTCAGTACCAACATCAATCACCAACAATGTCATCATCGAGGATAGGAGCAAAGCTGGCGTAGATAATAGAGGATCGAAGATGGAGAAAGAGTATGCTCTGAGCCTGTGGTCACTAATGAACGTGGAGCTTACGATCCACCACTGGAGACATATCCATCAGCACCAATTCAAAGCCGTTCAATTCCACTTCGAGGAATATACATCCAACATTTCAGCATTCAAAGATCAGCTACTGCTCGTCTACAAGAATGCATTCGCTTGTGAAAAGAAACTACTGAATAATCTCATTGAACCTTCGAAGAAACTGATCACAAACCAAAGTGATTTATGTGCACTGATTGCGACACTCACTGGAATCAATGATGTGGTGATCGAACTGGATGATCTGTCTGATAAGTGCCTATGTCTGAATAAACTCCCAATCTTTCAGAACCATTTCAAGATCCTTGTTGGTGGAAAAGACATGAGTATTGCCTACAATGAAGCATACAACACTATTCTCAATTATGGCATTTCTCTGACGAAAGCAATACCCCGTTAGGGCAGAAATCTCTTCTGAGATTTTTCCCCGCTAAAATTATAAATGAATTGTATTTTTATTTTCTATAAATGGCACCAGGAAGTTTCAACAAACTCAAAAATATCGGCAAGCAATTCTTTCAATTCATCAAACCTCTAGCTCCAACATTACTTCCAAGTCGGTGGTGGATTGCTCTCTCAAACGAACAGTAAATTCGGACAAACAGCAGGTGGAATACTCAATGGATTAGGAGGAATGATGGACGTTTATCAACAAAATAAGGCGATCAATCGTCAACAAAACCGCAGATGATCGAGTACGAACCACCTCGAAATGGACGATACTCCAAATGATGATATGCCACTCTCGTCAAATTCCAAAATTCAATTCAAAGGATAAACATTCACTAGTATTCGAATATTTTTATTTTCCTAAAATGGCACCAGGTTGGTTATCAAAATTAGCAGCAGTTGGCAAAACATACTCAGAGTTGGAGCTCCATTTCTGAATCTCATTCCCTTCGTTGGACCACTGATTTCGAAGGTAGCACAGACAGGAATTGAAATGATACCAGATGTGAAATCGGATCAGCAAATCCACGCAGAAAAGATGGCACAATATGAGCAAGCAATGAATGAAGGAAACACAGCAGTTGCGAACAAACTCAGAGGAGAAATACTGAGACTAGAAGAAAAGCTGAAGCCGAAAGCGAAGAAACCAAAAAGAAAAGTAACTAGAGTTAAAGCATAAATGTAATTTTTATTTTTGTTAAAATGAACTCGCATATAACACATCTAACAAACAAAAGAACTGGAGCATCATCATTGACTGGAAATACCACAGGAAGGATAGAATACACAAGAGATGACATGGGTCAAATACAACAACAACTTCAGTCTGAGCATCACATTAATTACCTTCTGAATGATGGGGCACATAGTACTTCTATTCAAGAATTGAAACCATCAGAGAATGCACGTTTCTACACGGGACAAGAGATAATCATTCCACTGACTGGCAATCAGGACATTTGTCAAATCGATGATTCTTTCATTGCGTTCACAATGACTGCAACATTGAGAGTCAATAATTGGCAAACTACAGCTGGTAAAATTGGATCGTTCATGAATGAGAGGATATTCATCTTCGTTGGACTCAAGCATTCGGCTTCTATCTTTCGTGACCTTACTGTTCTTCACAATAATCAGAGAATCATCAGCACAACAAACAATGATGTCTCAATGGAGTCTCACATCTACAATATGATCAAACCGAAGAGTCAATTGGAGAATCGAAAACATTGTCACACACCTTGGCAGAATGCATGGAATCATGATGAATCAGTTGCTGGTGTTTATATTCCTTTGTCAGACTTCACAACGACGTCCGGAACAGGAGTGTTTCAAGACACTATTGATGTGCCAATTCGTGTGTCGATTAATCTTGAAGATCTTCTCATTTTCTCTGGAATGACTGACTATCCAAAATGTCTCTTTGGTGATTTGAAATTGAGTGTGCACATGAATGAAGATGCGTTTGTTTGTTGTTCTGTTAATCCTGAACTTACTTTGAAAGATACACTAGCATCACTCGTAACTGGAACAGCAGCAGCGCCAACTATTAAGGCAGCAATTCTCAATTGTCTTCAACATCGTCCATATTTCTTAAACAATCTCGTAACCTCATGCACAAAGAACTTCGTTCAAATAGGTCAATCATTTCAGCAACCAACAGTTACAAAGGACATTGTTTGTTCAACAGCCAATGTCGTGACAACAGAACCAGAATTCGTCGATCAGTACATCTCATTGAACGTCACAAACTATCGGATTGATGATGTGTATTGCATGAGTGTTGGATACAAAATGAAAGATGGTGCGATAAAGAAACTCATGGAGATGTATCAGAATCGTCCTGGAACAATTCCGGCAGAAAAGATCTCATTCTATCCATTTCAGAAGACGCCAACGGCAACAGGAATTGATTGTACTCAGCAAATGGTAGTGGTGAATGCAAAGGATATTATGCTACTCTTCCGTCACTACGACAATGAAGTCACTTGCTTCCACAATCCAATGCAGAAGAACATCCAAGTGACTTTACAAAACAGGTATTATCCAGAACAACCAACGACAACTATTGGAGCTCGCTTCTATCAGTTTGCATTATCGACTCTCAATCTCGATTCGTACCTAGCTGTTCCAGATGATTTGGAGCGATCACTGACGGATTCTCTCGTTGAAGAGAAACTCACTGGTGACGGAACATATCCCAAATGAAACAATGACAAGAGTTCGTCCAGTTCATGACAATACTGACTTCCTTCTGTGCTTTCCCAACTCAGAGAAGTGGATGTCCAACGAACTGCAATGATTCGATCAGTTCAAAAGGAAATACTGCTGTCACTTTGAGATCACATCCAATCTATCAAGGTAATCCTTGACACATACTACAATGTCTACAATCCAAGTCAAAGTGGTGGTGATATGACAACATTTTACACATCCTCCAGCACCAATTATTAGCCACAACTGCAACAACGTGGTGGGTATTACGATACAGCAATGGTGAACCAAAAGTTGAGTACTATCCCAATCACACATTGAAAGCGTTGCACAAAAGATTTAGGAATTATTCCAAATTGAAAACATTAAAAGAAAATAATGATATTGTATTTTTATTTTTCTATAAATGAGAAGTTTCAGATCTAAATCAATCCAAACCAACATCGACATTAATTGAGCAAATCGAAGTGCAATCATATCTGCCAAAACAATGGGATTCAGAACCTCACATCTACTCCATCCAAGAAGTGCATCCAACAAATCCTCCCATGCCATGCAGAATTGGAGATGAGATTGAAGTTCCACTGTGCTATGATGGTCATGATGTGACTGAGTTTGCGAAGAGTCATTTGCGTATCGATCTAACGATTACTGTTCCTTATACCAGCCATCAGATGGAGCTAAATTTGGGATGATTGGATTGTACGGAATGTTCTACGGATACAAATCATCATCAGATGCAATTCGAGACATGAGACTGGTCGACAGTAAAGGAAACATCATTGACAATCACACTCCAGAATAATCATGTTCACGAATCATTTCTGTATCACACTTTCAAGTCGTATGAAGAGAAAAACAACATGAAGCATTGCTACAGTCTTTTGGGAAAATGTTCAGAGAATGGATCCAAGGGTGTGTGGATTCTATTTTGTTCCAACACTCAATGGAAACAAAGCACCTTTCACCGCGACAATTCCACTGGTTATTCCGTTTGTGAATCTCCTTCCACTGAGTACCTTTGATCAGTATCCAAATTCCATCTTTGGTAATTTACGTTTGAGATTTCACTTGACAACTGATTCACTTGTGTATTGTCCCATTCGTTCGAGTTTCAACTGTTGTTAGAATGAATACTCCACCTGACACAAGAATTTTACCCAAATTGGAAATCCAGTGATTCAATACGATCAAACTGCTCATCATAATGCACAACTGTTAATGAGGTTAGAACGAAGGTATCCACTTCAACTGTCTGTTCTTCATCAGTAGATACAGTGTCTTCGATTTGTTACGGATATCAAATCACTGATGCAACGAAGCAGTCACTCTTCAACACATATTCAAAGACTCTGTATGTCCTGAAAGCTGAAAGAATTGACACTCAATCATTTCAATCACAAGCAACAGCAATGGGAGTGAGATCAAACATCAGTATCAAACTCAACAATCTCATGAATCTTAATGTGCTTATTCCCTGAAAGACCAAATGAATGTACAGTCTTCAGAAATCCTCATTATGTTGGCTTATTCGAAATGCTTGGATCCAACTTTCCCAATTTCCCGATGTCAACACTCTCGCCAGAGTTCTATCAAATGATGATGGTGAATGGTGATTTTATCGGTTGTTCTGCGACGGAAGAGTTTGAGAATTCAATCTGTATGTCACGCAATTCTACCTGTTTTGGAAAGGAGTTCAAGAGAACCAGAGCAGGAACGGATGCTACTAGTTTCACGTTCATGGTTCCAACAGATCGAAGTGAAATTGCTGGTGGTGAAGAAGGTATTTCAACAGCAGAATCAGTGAATATTGTCTTCAGAGGAACACCAATCAATCAGGGTGAACTCGATCCATATTTCACCTCAACTCCAGAAGGTCCTCCTCCACCTATTTTGGCATTGCATCAGGCTACATACTGGTTGTTCTGGATTGAGAATGGACAACCACGAGTGCGATATGTCATTGATCGTCGACTTCAAGAAGCTTATGAAGAAGTGAAGAGAGGATATTAAATTGAATATTTGATATTTTTTTTGTAGAAATCACAAATGGTCGAACGTTATTTCTCAATTCAGAATTCTCACACTGCTCAACTCCCTCCTGATTTTACCAATTCCACGAAACCAAAAATATGTTCACTTCCTCGACTGCAAACTCATCCATGTGAGGAGAAGAAATTACTGGGAACTCAACTGTCATCTCAAAGACATTCCTCAGCACATAACAATCCATGGTGATTGGATTCAGACTGACGCATTTAATGACTCGTTTGTTGCTTTCTGTAACGAACAGATTGCGAAGCGAAAGAAGTGGGAACTAAGTACTCGACAATCAATTGTGAAGATCTGGTTCAAAGACAGTTCTGGTGAATCAATAGAGATGGAAACAACAGAGACAATCAATGGAAAAATAATCAAGGAGTATTATGAATTTCTGGTTGATCTCATGTTGGAGTATTAGTCAGTGAATTATATTTTTGGATTAGTTCATTGATGACCGTCTGTTGTTGTCCGACAATTGAACATAATTCCTGAATGGCTTTGATACAGAAACAGGAGAGTTCTGCACAATCAACTTGAAGACAATCTGGATTGGAATCATTCACGACTTCAGGGAATATTTCTTGGATCTGTTGAGCAATCACTCCAATGTGTTTCTTCTCACTTTCCTTCTTCAAACATTCACATTTCTCTTTGCAGTTCTTCAAGTGTTCTTCATCAGTCTCGCTCTCAATTTGCTTCGTCACTTTTGCTGATCTTTCGAGTCGAATGTGTTGAACTGATACTGCACGATTTCCACTTTATTCAGTTGTTCAAGAACATCGGGGTATGGTTCAATATTCCTTTTGACTCTTCTGTCTGACAGCTGAGACAAAACTTCCTGTTGTGGATATTGAAAACACTCCTGAACCTGTGTCCTCATCGTAGTAATACAATGCTGGTGAATCACATGGTGACCACATAATTATGCCATCACCATTGAACTGAATTCCTGAAGTTTCTGAAAGCGATTGTGAAATTGAAATGCCAGACTTAAATGTTGAAGCTGGATATGTTCCAGGATACTTCGGAAGTGATCCTCTGATATGTTCCACTTCGCTCCATTCACATTGATCAATCCTCCAATTGTTGGTGTTGACAAGTGATCGATCCATTTGTGCTCACCACTTTCTGTATTGAAGATATCGCTGTCTTGCTGTGCTTCTGTTGTCTTCTGAAGTGAGTCAATCACTGCTGCATTCTCGTTTGTTGTCGAGAGAGTATGATCAATCATTTTCTCAATCATTTGTGAATTGTATTTTGTCGATTCATTTCTGCTTGCTCTTTCATTGAAATTAAAATTCTTGATTCCCTCATGAACATACGTCACCGGCACATTATTTCTGACATACTCAGAGACCAGCGTACAGTTCTCTTCTCTCATTGATTCAATTAATGCTTGTTCCGAACATACTCGACGTCTTTCCTTGTACATCGCAGTTGGATTCATTTAATACAAATTAAAAATTCAAAATAAATTTCTTTCGTTGTTTTCTCAGTTTTGGATTTTTCACCAGAAACGAGGATCAATGGGTTCGATCACTCAATTCTCAAGAGTGCTTGTTTCGTTCTGATTTGTCGCGTTTCTGATTCTTCTGGTGCTCAGGATCATCATGGTATGCTTCGTTTTTGAAGATTTCGGACTTTTGCAGAGTTATTGAGCGATTCACAACCGGGTGCAGATCTTTGCACATTTATGTATTCTTCATCATTTCACTCTCACTTTCATCTTATTTCAGCTCTGTTCTAACTATTTTTGGTTGAATTGTTACTTGTTTCTCATTCGTTACCATCTCATTTTGGTCTCACTTCCGTCTTCGTTTTCTCGTTGTTAATCGTTTTTAACCACTTCATTTTTCTCAGTTCGCTCAAACTTTTTCTCAACTGTTTCACACTAATTTTGGTTAAGTGAAGATTCCGGACTTTTACCGAGATCTCACTTTCAACGGCTCACTTCAGTTCTCGGAATTTTTCCGTAATCTTCATCATATCACGTACATTTTTGGATCATTTTTGTTGTTTTTAAGAGAAAAACCGGAACACAAGCGACATTTTCACTATTGGTGCCACATTTCACACCGTTTTCACGATCGTCAATTTCCCTCTCAGTTTCATACTTGCCCGTTTCATTCATGCTTGTTTCGCTTTCATTTACTCTGTTTTTGTGAAAAGTTGATGAAAAGTTGACTAAAATGATGTGCTAGTGAAGTGAGAACGGCCCACAAAATGGAAGTGAATTGAGCAAAATGAAGAGGAGTGATGAACGAGATCATATGTGAAATGGGAGAGAAAGTGATGAAATGAAAGGGACTACAGTCGGTTTTGAAGTGACAAAACGGTCAAAAGTTGTGAAGTGAAAACATGAAAAGTGACTTTATGGGAGAACTATCCGACAAAATCTCCCTCAAAATTCGGAGCACACCTTACTCATACCGTGAGAAAGAAGGATTTGTGACGAAATTCAGATCAAAAATCCATAGTGTCAAAATGTTGGTGCAAGTGTACGTCAAGGTGTGATCAAAAACCGACCCTCCAGAGAGAACTATAGGTGATGTAAAACCAGAATTCTCAAAAAGGTCGTTTGAGTACGATTGTGAAGTGGTTTGAAGGAAAATCGTGTAAAATGAAAATTGACAAAAATTGTGAAAACGATCGTGTGTCGAGGATCGTCGAACCGAATGACGCGAATACCTGTCCACTATCGATTTGACATGTTTTGAGACCATCAGAGGGCGAAAAGTGACGTGTTGGAGAAGAGCGAGACGTCACTTTCTCCTCCTTAAAAATTTTGTCATTTTCAAAATATGTTGTGGGTCGGATCAAACTTTTTTTCAAAGTGCTTTTTCCTAAAATTTCACCTATCAACATCAATTTCGTAATTTTAGAACGTGTTTGAACACAATTTGAGACATAAAGGTGTTCATAGTGGCGAAATCTGAACATCGACTTTTCGTCACTTTTTGGACCTAAGTTCGGTACGCAGTTCGACGAATTCCCAACCGATTTTGATCAGGATTGTCTTGATCGATGACCGACAGTGTCCCCGAGATTTTAGAATTTTTTCAGAATTTTTCGAAATGGTTCTCACATTGGTTTCACTTGATTTGTGGTCAAAATAGATTTTCAGTATTTTCATGACCTTTCGTGGTACTTTCTCAAGTGAGGACGGTCTCCAAAATACAACCAATTATCCAAGCGAACGAAATACTCATTCTTTGTTCGTAAATCACGATATTTGAATGGCTCAAGTACCTTTGTGTATGTTCCAATGAGTTCACAATTCTCTTTTTCAGTTCATTTTCAACAAACGATTGTGTGTAATGTTTTCGTTGACAATTATGAGCTCGATATCCTTTCATCCATTTCTGAGGGAATCACTTTCCATTCAACTCCTTCGTACCGGTATGTGACAAGTGAATCAGCATACTTGTATTCAGAAATGAGTTCACAATTTTCATTTTCATTGACTCGAGAAACTTTGCTTTCGTGCAACAATTGATACTTGAATGTATCTCTGGCGATTCGTGTGTGGTCTAGATCCTTTGACAAAACGCTGTAAGTACACTCGATAAATGTCATCTGGTTTATCTTCGTGATAATATTCGAAAGTGCTCGATGTGAGATATGTTGTTCCTTGTCGATTGAGAGTTGGTGGAACTTTCATCTTCAAATTTTCTTTGTCCAAAATTTCCTGTAGTTGATTTGGTGTTAATACGCAACTCATTTTATCCAAATTAAAAATTGAATAAAAAAGAAATCGACTTTGTTTTTGGAAAGTACTCAAAAAAGCTTCAAAAAGGATACTTTTCACGAGGTCATTTTTGGCCATTATTTTCAAATTTAGGGCACTTTTTGATGTCATCAAAATGTCATAAATTCCTTTTAATACAAGGTTCAAAATTGGTCAATCGGCGTTGACTTTAGTTTTGATTTCAAAGACTTTTCAGATTGGTTCTCTGTTCGCTTCTATAACTACTGTCATCTCCTCTCGATAAACTCTCACTCAAGCTGTTAATCGAGTCACAAACCTTCTTTGAAGAACATGTATCCACATTTTTCGACATTGATCTCAATACTTTCTCGTATCACCAGTTTTTTCAATTCAACCGTCAAACGAATAAATATGCATTTCTCGTCAACCAGTCTGCCCTCGACTCTCTCAGGGATTATGACTCAGATTTCTCATAATGTTGATGATCTAATTTTTCCATACATCGTCGCCTGAAGAACTGAAAGAGTTAACAACTTTCGTCAACGACGTCATTGAGGAGAAACGGATCATCGAATGGACTGTGTGCTCTTTCCACATTTTGTGAACATCATCTCTTATTTAACAAGACGTTCATGGAATGGTTTGTGGAGACTGTGATTGGATTGATTCTCGATGGAGAAGGAATGATTGGAGGTCCTCATTGACAATGAATGATGTTCTGATTGATGAAACAGAAACCATTCTGACTGAGTTTGTTCCTTTCATTTCTTCATTTTGTCACTGTCCGTTTCTCAGAAGCCCTGATTCTATCTCGTCTCCTTCCGTCCCTCCCTCGTTCTCTGAAGACCTGACGTCATCTGCCGACTCATTCTCACCTATTTCGACACCTTCTGCCCTCATCATGCGTCAAGTGTCCACCAACGTCTGAATTCATCGCCGCCAACTTGTATACAGGGTGGCCCAGAAGTAGTCTAACCCTATGGGTCGATCACTTCTCGTCGAACAAATTCCGTTGACAATTCAATCGTCTTTCTCTCACTACATGTTTCATTTCACTTCTTTCTTTTCACCACTGTTTCGTTGATCAACAACCTTGTCCGCTCAAGAAAGGAGTGTTCAAAAACGGAGTCAGTCCTGTTTCATGAGATCCATCGAGACTACAGTCGAGGAAGCACCTGTGAAATGAAAAGAAGGGAAATT
>JARBJD010000670.1:0-25057 GCA_033064195.1 Blattamonas nauphoetae | reverse complement strand
TGGCAACCACAAAAACAGGCACACTTTTCTACATGAGACCTGAGCTTCTGACAGGCCAATTGTTATGTATCCTTGGCTTTGATTCATTGTTCGTTAGTTCAGATACAACTCGAAAAGCGACATCTGGTCATTGGGAGTTCTGTGGTACGAGCTGGAGATGCTTCAAATTCCTGTCAACCCAACAAACATCCCGCAACTGCTGGAGGATCAACGATGGGGAGTTGGATGCTGCCTGCCCAAGACTGTGCTGTGATGAGCGATTTAGATGTAAATATCCTGGACATTGTTTGTTGTCATTGGTTCGTCATCTTGGCAGAATTCGAATGTCAGGCCAAGAACGGATGACCTTCTGCACGACTCAATTGTAGTGAATCTGATGAAGGAGTTTGTGACATATATGTGTGGACCTGGATTATCAGTGGAGGAACGTCAGTTTGTCTTTTTGCTCGTTTTCTTGGATTACTCTCAGACAATCTGCACAACACATTGGGTCTGGCAGTGAATGGGACGATGACTGATCGTCGGGAGCTGACACAGGTGTTCAGGATTATCAAAACGATCTCGACCATTCAAGCGTCGATGAACCTGGTGGACCCGCACCATCATCGTATGATTCAGGATCATGAAGTATTCGGCACGCTTATCGGGATACTTGGAACACTGTCACGCGTTTGAGTCTCTGATGGAAACACGATTCAACGATTCTGTGGCGAAACCGCAGTGCTTCTTCCCTCACACAGAAACTGACGAATACCTAACATTGTTCTGTATCGCCTTCTCCACCTTGGCGGCGCTGCCTGTTCTGCTCAAGTCGTCACCGGACCTCATTTCGTATGAACAGTTCGCACACATCTTAAACGCGATTCTTGTTCCTCTGCCTTGGCCTCTGCTCCTGACGACATATCAAGCAGATGCTCTTCTTATAATTGTGTGCTTCCAGGAACTTACGTGGCGAAGGAAAAGTTGTGAGAAGACAAATGCGGAAACAGTTGTACGTTGAGTTCGAATGCGCGAAGGCAATTGAGAATATTACAGAATTCATCACACTCAACCGTTCACAGCTGCTGAACGAGCATTCATCGCAGGCTTTAGTGATGATCTCGAAGTACAAGCCGCCTGGTGTGTCACTTGTCTCGTTTGAGCGTGTTTTAGGTGAAATGCAGATGTCCAGCGAACCTGAGCCGATATTGGACACGTATTTAGCGCCTCTTGTGCAAATGAAGCATCCCGGCGACTCTTTGTTGTTTCTCTCGTCAGATGTGGGTACAACATTGATTGCACTTATGAGAAGCGACTTGGCGGAATTAAGGTAGATATCAACATTCATTCTGCTTGATGATGCACATTTGAACAAAACAAGTGACGAAACTTGGAGAATTCGATGGTGAGACTGCGCCGTCGATCGGACAAATTTGCTGTTGTGTGGGTTTCTGAAGACCGGTCTTTCACAGATTATGGGCCATGGAATAATTTGAAGAGGTGTGCGAACAATTTGGAGTTTTTTGATTTTTCTTTCCACTCGCTGTTTTATCGTTGTTGTTTGCTTGGTACTCATTTTCCTTCATCCATCCAGTTCTCACAGCAAGCCTCACCGCCCTTTCTCTTCAACCGCACCTGCGCCACCTCTCGCCCTTCATCGTTCGTGTTCGCGATTGTGTCACACGAGCACACTCCTCCAACAAACAATCATCCCTCATCACACCATCCTTCCCTCCCTCGAACCTCTCCGCATTTCCACCTACTCATTCAAATCCACTCTACTCGCACCACATCCGACCCCTCGCTTCCAACTTGCCTCCACCACAGACTGGTGGTGTGTAATCAAAGGGAGAGGTTCTAATCAAGCGAACTCCATACTTCTTTGTTGACCAAACACCACTCCTGTTTATCCTCACCCACCCCAAGCCTCACCACGCCGTTTCTGTCACTGTGACTCAGTCAGGCTTTTCACTTCAATTCGTCTCCCAAGATCCATTATATCAGACAGAAACACACTCAACAATCACGTTTACATTGCTTGGTGAATACCTCTCGCCAATTTCACCACTGTTGGTGTTCTAACCCTAACAACTTTTCGTTTTATCCAAGACAATCTCTTGTCCGATATTTTTCCATCTTTTCATTATTTCGAGATGAACATTCAGAAAAGCAAGAATTGAAGAGAAATCGACGAAAATATGAAAGGAAAAGAATGGCCGGAAAGTCATGTACGGTGAAGAGAAACTGATTCAGACGGAACAAAAAACGACTCTGTGCTGTTATAATGACATTCACACTGTGGGAAGACAGTTGAGAGGACTTGTTGAGCTGGGAAGTCGGATCATGAACATGGTAAGTGTGCTTCGCCATCGAAGTTGATGAGAGAGGGGGCAGGAGATATGAGAGAGAGAGACGAAAAATGATGGCAAGGACGATAATAGCATGTCATGGTGTCAATTAGAACGAGTTGGATGACGATGAATGAGGATGCAGAAGCATCCCAAATTTAGTGAATAGAAATTAAACATCGACAAAACCCTATGTCACAGCGAGTGAATTCCGTTGAGAGTGAGACTGTCTGAATCCTTGTCAGACTCGACAAATTGTTGCTCGCCAACGAAGCAGTGTGCACGGGTCTTCCCAGTGATCACAAGTTTCTTCAGCTCGTGATTTGCAAAGTCGCATTCGTTAATCATCCCCATGTCGTTTTCGAAACCCATTTCAGACTTCGTGACTTCAGTTCCGTGGGTGGGGAAGAGAGTGGAGAAAGGAGACGATTCCAAAGGTGGAGAGAATGAAGAGACTATGGAAGCGGTGTTATCGACAACAAGACATTTGGAGTTCATATCAATTCGTTGGAATGATAATGAGGGAAAGACGATGGAGTTTTGGACAGTGACGTCTTCCTGCTTCTGAAGATAGTTTGGCAAGACAAACATGTCCATGTGTCAATGTTATCCACAAAACAGCGGCAAGTGTGGACAAGATTGAATTGCTGCTGGCTGGATTTGAGGCTGTGGGTTGTTTCGTTCTTTGATCCCACATCACTTGGTATTCCTTCAAATGCTGAAAATTCACTGCCTGCACTGATGTCAATTCGCCTCACCGGCCTCCCTCCAACAGGACGATACCAAACGAGTTCATCGCTTTGACAGGTTGAAAAAGGAATCCTTGCATCCACGCCAGCGAATTCTCCGATTTGTGTCCAGATGACGAGATGATGTGTAGAGGAGTGAGTAGAAGCGGAGACAGAACTGAATTCAACTCGGATGAGATGAGTTTTGGAGGAATGGGATGGGTGGAAGGCGGAAGGAGGTGAATTTGTGATGAGTGGAGGGCGGAAAGAGGTCAATTTGCGATGAGTGGAGGGAGGAAAGAGGTCAATTTGCGATGGGTGGAGGGCGGAAGGAGGTCAATTTGCGATGGGTGGAAGGCGGAAGGAGGTCAATTTGCGATGGGTGGAGGGCGGAAAGAGGTCAATTTGCGATGGGTGGAAGGCGGAAGGAGGTGAATTTGTGATGAGTGGAGGGCGGAAAGAGGTCAATTTGCGATGGGTGGAGGGCGGAAAGAGGTCAATTTGCGATGGGTGGAGGGCGGAAGGAGGTCAATTTGCGATGGGTGGAGGGCGGAAGGAGGTCAATTTGCGATGGGTGGAGGGCGGAAGGAGGTCAATTTGCGATGGGTGGAGGGCGGAAAGAGGTCAATTTGCGATGGGTGGAAGGCGGAAGGAGGTGAATTTGTGATGAGTGGAGGGCGGAAAGAGGTCAATTTGCGATGGGTGGAGGGCGGAAAGAGGTCAATTTGCGATGGGTGGAGGGCGGAAGGAGGTCAATTTGCGATGGGTGGAAGGCGGAAGGAGGTGAATTTGTGATGGGTGGAGGGCGGAAGGAGTCAATTTGCGATGGGTGGAGGGGCGGAAGGAGGTCAATTTGCGATGGGTGGAGGGCGGAAGGAGGTCAATTTGCGATGGGTGGAGGGCGGAAGGAGGTGAATTTGTGATGGGTGGAGGGCGGAAAGAGGTGAATTTGCGATGGGTGGAGGGCGGAAAGAGGTCAATTTGCGATGGGTGGAGGGCGGAAGGAGGTCAATTTGCGATGGGTGGAGGGCGGAAGGAGGTCAATTTGCGATGGGTGGAGGGCGGAAAGAGGTCAATTTGCGATGGGTGGAAGGCGGAAGGAGGTGAATTTGTGATGAGTGGAGGGCGGAAAGAGGTCAATTTGCGATGGGTGGAGGGCGGAAGGAGGTCAATTTGTGATGAGTGGAGGGAGGAAAGAGGTCAATTTGCGATGGGTGGAGGGAGGAAAGAGGTCAATTTGCGATGGGTGGAGGGCGGAAAGAGGTCAATTTGCGATGGGTGGAGGGCGGAAGGAGGTCAATTTGCGATGGGTGGAGGGCGGAAAGAGGTCAATTTGCGATGGGTGGAGGGCGGAAAGAGGTCAATTTGCGATGGGTGGAGGGCGGAAGGAGGTCAATTTGCGATGGGTGGAGGGCGGAAAGAGGTCAATTTGCGATGGGTGGAGGGCGGAAGGAGGTGAATTTGTGATAAGTGGAGGGCGGAAGGAGGTCAATTTGTGATGAGTGGAGGGCGGAAGGAAGTGAATTTGTGATGGGTGGAGGGAGGAAGGAGGTGAATTTGCGATGGGTGGAGGGAGAGTGAGGGTATAATCAGGTCGAATGGAGGGCGAGAGGGGGAAAAATCAGGTCATTTGCTGATGAGTGTGGGGAAGGGAGAGGTGAAATGTCAACAAGTTGAGTGATGTGAGGAGCGAATCAGGTTGGTTGAATGTCTTTCCAGGTGATGACACAGACTTGTGGGCCATGGAAGGCAGATTTCTCAGTAATCCTTTCGTCCCCAATATACATTCTTGCAAAACTCATCCATTTTCAACCCCATCATATCTTCTCTTAATCATGGAAACTTATACCACGAAACCAAAATCGACTATCAGCACGCACGGGAAGGAGATTTACGACCTTCTCGTCAAACAATATAGCGACTATCCAGCAGCACCTCTCATCAAAGCTCTGGATAGTCGTCATGAACTCATACCAATCAAGGAGATAGTTCTGGCTTATTACAATAGTTTGTCTCTCTTTTCTCTCAATCTTTCTCTCTTTAGATAAATTCACTTCACTTTGTTCGTCTTTGTCTCATTTACATCGTGAAATGAGAAATAAAGACGATAAGGTCGAAAATTAATGCAGTGTGTCTCCCAAGTGTTGTCACTTGGCGAGACCCAGGCTGCCGGGTTCGACGTCGAGGAGGGGCATACAATTATGCCGCTCCCGATTCGACAGAATCGGTGGGAGACCTCGAAATCCCACTCGACGTCGACCAGCGTCAAAACAGGTTACCGCTCATTTTTTCACTTTTTTCATAGAAAATCAACATACAAGAAGATACTGAATTAATGAAAGCAATTCACGAAAACACATCGCCAAGCTGCGAAAATCAAGCCAGACAGTCACGAAAGGAGAAAAAACAGTCCTAATCTCATAGAACCATCAATCCTTGATTCAATCAACGAAGAGGACATCACTTTCCTCCTCACTCCTTCACAAGCATCATTCGCTTCCATTCCGAATACACCTTCAACCAATAGTGTCCCAACTCAAAACAAAAATTCTGAAATCCGGCTTCTCGAATCAACGAAGAAGGATTTACACCGCAAACTCGTTGAACAGGGGAAAACAAACATGTCATATTCTTCATTTTGCAACAAAACAAAAAATTCTACAAAACCAAAAAGAACAGACCTTTGCTCGATTTGTGAGCGAGGGAAATATCTGCAAAAAACAAGAAACATTAAAATCACAAAACAAAAACTCACACAAAAGAAGAAAATGAATTAAAAACAATTGAACAACACAAAAATAGCAGAAACACAAAGAAAGTTTTACAATACTTCCACTTCATCCATCGACGATAACTCTTTAGTTATCGTGATGGATTTAAAATTGGCACTTGCCAATCTCAAACACCAAATAGGTCATGATTTCTATTCACAAGTTTCAGTTTCTCATTTGTGCATTACGTGTTTCACTTCACAAAATTCTGTTATTTCAAAACACATCACAACTTTATTTCACCAGTGCTTTCGCGACCACCGTTTCGTTCAAGAATGTCTTTCCGATTTATTTGCACTTCCTTCATATCATTCCAAATCACATGTCACTGTATTTTCGGACACTGGTCCACATTTTCGGAACCAGTTCGTCCTTGGTTTCTTTTTGTCTTCCTTAAACCCTCTTTTTTCAGAGAAGAGGGTGTGTTACTCTTTCTTCGCCGAGCAACACGGCAAGAATTGTTGCGACTCCGAGTTCGGAGTTCTTACAAATTTAGTTTCCACTCACCTCACAACACCCATCCGCTCCTCGGATGACCTTTTCAATTTCTTTGACAGCCAAACTGGCTCTCTTAATTCATCCGAAAGGAATACTTTCCATTCTTTTCACAAGTCTGCCATTTTTTCTTAAATCATTATTCTCTCTATTTTTAGACATGAGGTCTTTCCAGAAGACCATAGTTATTTTAGGGTCACCATTACTAGGATGAAGGATTATTTGGGATTTTTACGCGATGGCACTTCGCTCACCGGAGCACCTGTTATTATTGATTTCTCATCATTTTCATTTCTTCTTTCCTATTCTCAGAAGAGGGCAGAGACAACAGGGTGAGGAAGATTTTTGAGAAGGAAGAGGTGGAAGAGAGGAGGAGCGCGGATTGAGTGCAGAGTTGGGTGAGAAGACATCTTTTCGTTTTTCATATTTGGATTCAGTGACAAACTCCTCTAATCATTCTTCTGTTATTCCTTCAACTCCTACTGTTCCTTTCCATTACGATTCTCCTAATTCTCCCATTCTTATTTCTCCTCCAAGCTCTCCTATTCTTTTTCATTCTGATTCATTTTCACCTCACCTTTTCATCATTCTAAAATAACTACCACCTCACTCATTCCATACCTGGCTTATCCTGCCAGGCCTTTTGGCCGAACAGGGCTAGCCTAGTACCTTTATGGCCCTGTGTCCGGTACTAGGTTCACAGCAGGACTTGGAATGCGTGAGGACAACACCGAAACTCTTAGTTTTCAGTACCTTTCCTTTCTTAACTTGATTACTTTTCATTTTATCAAACTTTTCAACAATATCAAGCATCATTTATTCCTCTTGTCATTTCTTCTCTTGTAGGTTGCCTCCCACAGCTCCCTCCTCCCTCCTCAACCATACACACAGCTCCCTCCTCCCTCCTCAACCATATACACAGCTCCCCTCCTTCCCTCCTCAACCATGCACACAGCTCCTCCTCTCCTCCTCAACCATGCACACAGCTCCCTCCTCCCTCCTCAACCAAACACACAGCTCCTCCTCCCCTCCTCAGCCATGCACACAGCCCTCCTCCCCTCCTCAGCCATGCACACAGCTCCCTCCTCCCCTCTTCAGCCATGCACAGCTCCTCCCTCCTCCTCAACCAAACACACAGCTCCCTCCTCCCTCATCAACCATGCACACAGCTCCCTCCTTCCCTCCTCAGCCACAGGTCCTCCCCTCGGGTAGCTCACCTCCAATCACCTCTGCTTGCCTCCTCGTCTCCACTCACCTCCCTCCTCCCTCCTCTCACCTCTGCTTGCCTCCCTCGTCCTCCACTCCACCTCTGCTTGCCTCCCCTTGTCCTCCTCTCTTCTCAGCTTGCCTCCCTCGTCCTCCACTCACCTCTGCTTGCTTCTGCTTGCCTTCCTCGTCCTCCACTCACCTCTGCTTGCCTCCCTGGTCCTCCTCTCACCTCTGCTTGCCTCCCTCGTCCTCCACTCACCTCTGCTTGCCTCCCTTGTCCTCCCCTCTTCTCAGCTTGCCTCCCTCGTCCTCCACTCACCTCTGCTTGCTTCTGCTTGCCTTCCTCGTCCTCCAATCACCTCTGCTTGCCTCCCTCGTCCTCCTCTCTTCTCTCTGGCCTCCTCCCTCCTCTCACCTCTGCTTGCCTCCCTCGTCCTCCACCCCCTGCTTGCCCCTTTGTCCCCTCCACCGCTGCCTCCCTCGTCCTCCCCTCCTCACCTCCTCTTCTTGCCTCTGCTTGCCCCTCGTCCTCCAATCACCTCTGCTTGCCTCCCTCGTCCTCCACTCTCCTCAGCTTGCCTCCCTCGTCCTCCTCTCACCTCTGCTTGCCTCTGCTTGCCTTCCTCGTCCTCCAATCACCTCTGCTTGCCTCCCTCGTCCTCCACTCTCCTCAGCTTGCCTCCCTCGTCCTCCTCTCACCTCTGCTTGCCTCTGCTTGCCTTCCTTGTTCTCCACTCACGTCTGCTTGCCTCCCTCGTCCTCCTCTCACCTCTGCTCGCCTCCCTCGTCCTCCTCTCACCTCTGCTTGCCTCCCTCGTCCTCCACTCACCTCTGCTTGCCTCTGCTTGCCTTCCTCGTCCTCCTCTCACCTCTGCTCGCCTCCCTCGTCCTCCTCTCTTCTCTGCTTGCCTCCCTCGTCCTCCACTCACCTCTGCTTGCCTTCCTCGTCCTCCTCTCACCTCTGCTTGCCTCCCTAGTCCTCCACTCACCTCTGCTTGCCTCTGCTTGCCTTCCTCGTCCTCCACTCTCCTCTGCTTGCCTCCCTCGTCCTCCTCTCACCTCTGCTCGCCTCCCTCGTCCTCCTCTCACCTCTGCTTGCCTCCCTCGTCCTCCACTCACCTCTGCTTGCCTCTGCTTGCCTTCCTCGTCCTCCTCTCACCTCTGCTCGCCTCCCTCGTCCTCCTCTCTTCTCTGCTTGCCTCCCTCGTCCTCCACTCACCTCTGCTTGCCTTCCTCGTCCTCCTCTCACCTCTGCTTGCCTCCCTAGTCCTCCACTCACCTCTGCTTGCCTCTGCTTGCCTTCCTCGTCCTCCACTCTCCTCTGCTTGCCTCCCTCGTCCTCCTCTCACCTCTGCTTGCCTCCCTCGTCTTCCACTCACCTCTGCTTGCCTCCCTCGTCCTCCACTCACCTCTGCTTGCCTCCCTCGTCCTCCACTCTCCTCAGCTTGCCTCCCTCGTCTTCCACTCACCTCTGCTTGCCTCCCTCGTCCTCCTCTCACCTCTGCTTGCCTCCCTCGTCCTCCACTCACCTCTACTTGCCTCGCTCGTCCTCCTCTCACCTCTGCTTGCCTCGCTCGTCCTCCACTCACCTCCCTCCGATAGACCCCCTTTTTCCTTCTGCGACATCCAAACTCCCTCCTCGGGCCTCCGCCTCCCTCCACTCTTTCTCTCATCAACACTTTCCATCTTAGTTGTGTCTTCCATGCATTTTGTTGTTTTCAACTCACAATTATCACTTTCTTTCGAAAACCAACCAAAGCAGTATCACTTGTTTGAACGACTGCACCACTAGAAGTGAATAAAAGTGAATTCATTCATCCAAGCTTCAATGTCATGCGAAGAGGGGGAGAACAGAGGAGAGAGAGAATGAGAGAAGAGGTTATATGGTGGTGAAGGAGACATTCACCCAGTACACCACATCCAGTGCAGTGAGGAAGATGGTTGAAAGTACAAAGTCCACCAAATGACGATCAACCCATATTGTTTTGAAATCCACATCCAATTTGTCTACTGGTATGAATAGATCGAAAAAAACACATGCAATCAGTTCATTGAGGTGAGAAAGAGCTATGTGAGATTTAACAGCAAATTTGAAAAAAAGAATGCGGAGAGGAGGTTTTGAAGGGGTGATCTCGAACTTTTCTATGATGTCAAAAATAATGACCCACATACACGGAGTCTGGACAGAACAGCAGAAGGTTCAGACGTCAAATTGGAAAGAAACGGCAGCTATTCGTTTCTCAATTATCAAGGCGACATCGCTCCTCAAGCGGATGCAAGTGCAGGCAATCTCGGTTCTCAGCGACAACACAACTGCAGTCCAGAACGTGAAGAGGCAGAGGGCGACTCCAACTCTTGCTCAAATCACAAAACAGACTCTGAAGACGATAGAAGAAAGCGGAATGATGCTCGCGGATATTCAGTACATTCCGGGACGATTGAATTCGACAGCAGATGCCTTGTCCAGACTCCATCCTCAGGCGGAGTACATGCTGTCACCTCTGGCGTTAAGATTGTTGAAAGACCGATGGTCTTACGTTCCGCTGATCGATCTGTTCGCCACAGGTCAGAACAGACAATGTCCCAAATACTTCTCGCAGAGACCGGAAGAGCACTCAGCTGGCGTGAACGCCCTCGTCGTCAATTGGACAGGGATGATTCAACCTCTCTGTCATCCTCCGATTCTCCTCATTCCACGAGTTCTGAAGAAGCTGAGGGAGGAACCAGTGAAGAAGGGAGTCCTCATCACTCCAGACTGGATCAATCAAACATGGTCTCCTCTTCTCCATCTGATCGAGGTGGACAGCATCATCCTCGGACCATACTCTACGATGACCGTGAGCACGGATCCGACAGCGGAAGCGAGCCTCCCCCCAGGGATGGTCCGAGCATCTCTGTTGGGGGAGCGAACATTGAGGGCAGAGACTTCTTCAGAAGTCTTTGTGAAGAAGGAAGAATCCCAATGAATGTCCAGAGGGTGGAAGAGAACAGATACAAACACAAGGGCCCATGGATGCGGGCTTGGAAACTCTTTAAACAGTTCTGCACAAAGTTCAATCACTCCGTGTCCTGCATTATTTCTCAATCAACCAATATTGAACAGATACTTTGCAGCTTCGTCGCAGATCTTGCAGATCAGTTCCCTCCCCCTCATCAGCTCCCACACACAGCCATCGTCAAGGTTGTCAAGTCACTTGGTCTTTTTTCATCCGACACTTCACAGCGATCGATCACACCTTGCCTCGTTCAGACATGTTCTCGCCAAGAGCCATCCAAAGTCCAAATCGAAGAGGCATTACCATGTGATGTGGAGCATAGATCTTCTCCTCGACTGGGCACGGAGAACAATGGAAACCGCTCTCGGAGATCAAGACCTTCATCAAACAAGGACGTTGTCTCTCCTACTCGCTTCGACGTGTTGCCGCCGTGAGGAGATCGTGAATCTTCGATGGCGAGATATTGCTTTCTATGAAACGTCAACATTCATCCCAACGTCTTATGCCACCATTTCAATCCGATCAAAACAAAACCAGGTCGAGGATGAGATCAGATTTGTGCGGGATGAAGGAGAAGAATCATTCTCGGCATTCAGAGCGCTTCGAACACACAAAATAAACTGTGAGCGAGTCGGACATGCTTCGACAGGAGTAGACTTTGATGATGAAAAGGTATGGATTGATTTCAGCAGAGGCTGCGCTCTAAAGATGCCAGCCATCGCCGCAATACTCAAGGGTGTTTTGAGAGAGATTGGTGTTCCTGACTCCTATGGGCCATACACCATAAAGCACGCAGCGGTGAGCCACCTCAGGCGAGTGGCCAAGATCCCACTTGAAATCGTGAATAGTCATGTCGGCTGGTCTCCAGCTTCATCAATTGCTGACACGTTCTACTCAGCACCAGTGCTGCTAGGAACTGAAGCACCCAAGCTCGCCGGCAGTTGGTGGCTGCCCTTACGGGAAAATGACAATCACGCCATATCGAATTAGCTGTACAGAAGTTGGAACACACACAGAACTCTTTTCTTTTTCATTTCTCTTTTCCTACTCTCTTCCTTTTAGGTCCCATTCAACTCTCACTTGTTGAAGAGCACTGGTTTGGTGAAGGATTGAGTGGAAGGAAATCCTAATGAACCAAACCAGTGCTCTTCAATTTTGAACGCAGCCACACAACTGGGGCTCGTTCTTGGGACTTTTGTTTTTCGTCGCAAGGGCGACTCTGAATAAAACCTTTTGGTTCTTTTACACTTCAATAGTCACTTTTGACCTCTCGTTTGTCCAGTTTTTGTTCCTCGTTGAGGATTTCTGGACGAGGGACTACGTTCTCTCTTATTTTGCTCTTCAACTGCCCCCACTTGGGCAAACCAACATCGTGACTCTTCAGTCCCTTGTTGGGAATCTTTAAACTTTTTGGGAACAGATAAAATGATTATTGCTTTTATTCTGTTGGGCCTCTGATTGGATCTGGCACCCATTGTTTCGACACATGTCACCTGGGATCTCACTTGTTGAAGAGCACTGGTTTGGTTCATTAGATTCCAGGCTGTTCCTCATCGTCCACAAACAGTCGAGCTTCTTGAGTCGACATGTTCACTCGAATCGCTGCTGACTGTCCAACTCGATCGCATTTCTTGTTCGTTCCTGCTGGCTTGAATTCTCCTCCTTTCCACATGCTTCCATCCCATAGAACGAAATTACCACCAATCCCACTATCATCGCATCCACACTGGTCATCTGTGGCATCTTCAGGAAGTGGATATTCAAGGAAGCCAAGATCTGTAAAGATAAGGAGGAAAGAAGAACACACTCACATTCCACAATGTCTCAAGTCCTCTAATTTTCAGTTCCCACTCTCCCTCTTCGATCGGAAGTGTGAATGCTGTTTTCGCATCTGTGTCATTTTCACGTTTGACTATTTGCGTGAGTGTGGTTGGAGTGAGTGTGTGAGCAGTTGTGTCGAGTGTTTGGAGGGATTCTGTTCCCACCCAAATCGGAAGATCGGCCAGTTGGAGTTTCAAATCATCGTTCTGCGATTCTGCAATCCGCCTCCCTTCCTCCTCTTTTCGGATCCTCTCTTCAGCCCTTCTCTTCTTTTCCTCAATCTTGTCTTTTTTTCTTTCTGTTTTCTTCTTCTCCTCTTCCATCTTCTCTCTTTCGATTTCGGCTTTCCTCATCTCGTCCTCCATCCTTGCTCGTTCAATTTCGGCTGTCTTCTTCTCTCTTTCCGCCTTCACTCGCTTCCTCCGTTCTTGCTTGACTTGATCTTGTTCTCGTCTCTCTCGCTCAGCCATCTCGTCTCGTTCCCTCTCCATCGTCTTCTTCTCCTCTTTCAGTCTTCGATTCTCTTCCTCAAGTCTTCCGTTTGTCTCTTCCATCAACTCCGCCCTTTCTTCGATCCTTCTTTTCTCTTTTTGTTCAGCTGCCAATTGCGTTTCGAGACAGCCAAGTCGCTCTTCTGCTGCAGCCAATGCTGTTCTTGTCTGTTCAATCGTCGCTGCCATGTCTGCTCTTTCTCGTCTGCGTTCTTCATCATTCTGAAGCATATCATGATTGGGCGTTTCGAGTTCCTTTCTCTGCTGTGCCATGTCGGACAATCTTTCGTCGACATCGGAAAGCGAATCCGCGTGGATGAGGAATTCAGTCCCGTTCACTTCTTTTCTCATCAGGATCCTCATCTCCTCCATCTGCTCGACCATCTCTCTCTTCGCCCTCTCGCTCTTCTCCTTCTCTTCTCTCGACTCTCCAAGTGCTTTCAGAGTCCTCTTCAGAACGTCCAACAGCTTCTCGTTGTCTCTCTCGGCCTGCTCTTTCTGTTCCTCGACCTTCCTCAGATCTTCAATTTCCGTTTCAAGATTCTGATTTTGGTGCGTCAGTTCTGAAGCTTGTCGTTCGAGTCTGGAAAGTGCTTGCTCCATCGACCGAACCTCATCTGTCACCAAAAGAACAAGCGGCCCATCGGGAAGAGATTCCAGTGTTGTGAGTGAGTGTTTGATTGGAAGGTGTCCCATCTTGGGGAGAGTGGGGATCCGAAGGAGGGCGGAGAGGGAGGTGTGGAGGAGTCGTTTGCTCGCCAGAGGAACCTCAGCTTCCGCAACCAGTGTCAGAATTCGCGAGATCTCACTCAGAAGTTGGATTATCGTGGTTTCGTCTGTTCCGTCCAAATCCCAAAGCAGGAGCGGAAGCTGATTCCAACGGGCAGTGTTCACAATCACTGATGCATTCGATTCAGATATTGTCATTTCCCCCAGCACTGATTCAATCGAGGAAGAGTTCTGTGAAGAATGAAAGAGAGGGGGGTTCAATTTGTGAGAAGGTGAAAGAGACAATGGTTGTTCGTGAATAAACAAAGAAGCCATGTAGAAGAGAGTGGATATCAAAAAAGATATGAAAGGAAAGGAAAGCACAGCCTACCGACTGAACCCAACATGGAATACCTTCTGGTCATCTTCAGCCATTTCAACGTTCAAGGATCCAACTCGCAACAATTTTTTTAGAGAGTACCGAACTTAACCATCGTGCAATATCACAGCAATCAAAATAAGTCATGAGTGTGTGGATGAGCATTCATTCAATCCTTGTAGTTCTGTAACGTTTAGCGTCACATCATTCTCACCACCAGATTAATGCTTTCAATGGGTGAGATCGAGGATTGGATTTCAAAATGTCTTTGCATTCAGAGATATCCGTTCCAGATGACGCAAACAGTCCAATGTTTCGCCAGGTTTCACAAGAAGTGGTGTGAGACAAGTGGACCATCACTGAAGCAAAGAACAGCCTCCCCAAGCAAGAAGAATCCGTCTTATGACTACACCATCTTCATCCCAATAGAGAACTAGACTCACATCGTTGGACTTTGAATGAAGTCAGACTGACAATAGAATCGACGACTAAGACCTCTGCAAAGAGTTGTGATGTTTCCCAGCCATTTCGACTTTTCAGCCTCTGTTCGACATGCCCTCGTCAAAGCTGATCTGATCCATCAACTCATCAACACTCTCAATCCACAGTCTCTTTCGTTTGAAGAAGCAGAAGATATCCACATCAACATCATGGCTATTATCGACCATTCTCTTCACCCCGCAACTCCGATCGGTCTCACACAAATGCCAATTAAATCTGCCGATGATGAACAAGATGTTCATGAGACGGTTTTGAAACAAGTTCTCGTTCCTTCGGAGGAGTATATCTGCCATTTGTGCGTGAACCGATGTTTGATCATGGATGATGACCTGTCCCATGAATTTATGCTTCTTCTTGCTGAAATCCTCCGAATATGTCCATACAATCAACAGACCATGGCGTTACTTTTTCGTATGCCAGTCATTCTCACAATCCCAAGTTGTCTCACTTTCTTCGAATATGATGAGGCAATCTGGAACATTCTGTTTTCAATGGTCAGTGCCCAGCGAGAATGGAACATAAAAGGTGGAGAAGTGGGACAGATGGGGACAACAATGAATCGAATGTTGAGAATGGAGGGCATCGAAGATGTGATGGAGGAAAAGCTGCAAAACGACAAAAATTCTCAATCAGGACAATGGGTTGTTGACAGCTCGATCCGATGGAACAACTTGCTGGGCATAAACAGATCACAATGTTGGTAGGAACAGAAAAGAACCAGCGCGCATTTCGACCTGTTTCTGACTTTATTTGGACCACACACACTGTTTGTGTGTGATATTTGTCGGCTCTGGCATCACTTCAGGATTTGGTTTGCCGGACCGATTGGGATTCTCTCTCGCCAGTCTCACTCAAAGGTCACCCATCTCTCCTCCTTCGCCAACACTCGCACTGCTCCTTTGTGGAGGTCAAGGCATCGATGAATAAATTGCTCTCTCAAATGGAGCTCTCTTGATGAACGATCCCAAATCACAAATCGTCCTCGACTCTTCGGAAAGACTGACACACCAAAATCCTTCTTCATTCAACCAACCACTAGTAGTGGTATAAGCGAAATGGGAACCAAACTGGCATAGGTGATACTCCTAGGAGAATTGGAACGAGAAATCATTTTGAATCTCAGAGCCAATTGATTTTTTTTAATATGACTCATTCTAATTTCCATCTCACTTACTACTGAAAATATTGACATTTCAGAGTAGTCTATATTTTGCCGTAAATTCGAAAATAAAGGCGAAAAACGGACCTCTTGAAAAGTGTCTTTTTTGAAGCTTTTTTTGAGTACTTTTAGAAAACAACGTCGATTTCTTTTTTTATTCAATTTTTTAATTTGTATAAAATGAGCAGCGTCTTGACACCAACACAACTACTGGAAATTTTGGACAAAGAAGATTTGAAAATGAAATCACCTCCAACTCTCAATCGACAAGGAACAACATATCTCACAGGAAGCACTTTCGAATACTATCTCGAAGAGAAACCAGATGAAACTTATCAAGTGTACGTCAATAGTTTCGTCAAAGGATACAGACCACATCTGAATCGCCAGAAATATCTTCGACCAGCAAATCGTTGTACAAAAGAGAAGCTTATTGAATCAATGAAAAATGAGAATTGTGAACTCATTTCTGAATACACTCATTCAAGTACTCCAGTAACATATCGACATGAAGGAATTGAATGGATAGTAATCCCATCAAAATGGATGAAAGGATTCAGAACTCATCAGAACAAACGAAAAAGATACACACAATCGTTTGTTGAAAATGAATTGAAAAAAGAGAATTGTGAACTCATTGGAACATACACAAAGGTACTTGAGCCATTCAAATATCGCGATTTACGAACAAAGAATGAGTATTACGTTCGCTTGGACAATTGGTTGTATTTTGGAGACCGTCCTCACTTGAGAAAGTACCATGAAAGGTCTTGAAACTACTGAAAATCTATTTTTGACCACAAATCAATGAAATCCAATGTGAGAACCATTTCGAAAAATTCTGAAAAAAATTCTAAAATCTCGGGGACAATGTAGGTCATCGATCAAAAGAGGTTTGATCAAAATCGGTTGAGAATTCGTTGAGCTACGTACCGAACTTAGGTCGAAAAAGTGACGAAAAAAGTCGATGTTCAGATTTCGCCACTATGAACACCTTTATGTCTCAAATTGTGTTCAAACACGTTCTAAAATTACGAAATTGATTTTGATAGGTGAAATTTTAGGAAAAAAGCACTTTTGAAAAAAAAGTTTGATCCGACCCCACAACATATTTTGAAAATGACAAAATTTTTAAGGAGGAGAAAGTGACGTCTCGCTCTTCTCCAACACGTCACTTTTCGCCCTCTGATGGTCTCAAAACGTGTCAAATCGGTAGTGGACAGGTATTCGCGTCATTCGGTTCTGACGATCCTCGACACACGATCGTTTTCACAATTTTTTGTCAATTTTCATTTTAAACGATTTTCCTTCAAACCACTTCACAATTACACTCAAGCGACGCTTTTTTGAGAATTCTGGTTGTACATCACCTATAGTTCGCTCTGGAGGGTCGGTTTTTCGATCACACTTGTGACGACACATTTGCACCAACATTTTGACACTATAGATTTTTTGATCTGAATTTCGTTACAAATCCTTCTTTCTCACGGTATGAGTGAGGTGTGCTCAAATTTTGAGGAGATTTTGTCGGATAGTTCTCCCATAAAGTCACTTTTTCATGTTTTCACTTCACAACTTTTGACCGTTTTTGTCACTTCAAAACCGACTGTAGTCCCTTTCATTTCATCACTTTCTCTCCCCATTTCACATTTGATCTCTTCATCACTCCTCTCCATTTTTCTCACATCACTTCCATTTTGTGGGCCGTTCTCACTTCACTAGCACATCATTTTAGTCAACTTTTCATCAACTTTTTCACAAAAACAGAGTAAAAGAAAGCGAAACAAGCATGAACGAAACGGGCAAGTATGAAACTGAGAGGGAAATTGACGAACGTGAAAATGACGTGAAATGTGACACCAATAGTGAAAATGTCGCTTGTGTTCCGGGTTTTCTCTCTTTAAAACAACAAAAATGATTCAAAAATGTCTGTGATATGATGAAGATTACGGAAAAATACCGAGATATGAAGTGAGCCGTTGAATGGCGGATCTCTGCAAAAGTCCGGAAAACTCAGTAAACGAGAATTAGTGTGAACTTACAGAGAAAAAGTTTCAGAGAAAGAAACATGAATGAAGTGGTTAAAAACGATTAACAACGAGAAAACGAAGACAGAAGTGAGGTCAAAAATGAGATGGTAACGAATGAGAAACAAGTAACAATTCAACCAAAAACAGCTGAAACAGAGCTGAAATAAGATGAAAGTGAGAGTGAAATGATGAAGAATACATAAATATGCAAAGATCTGCACCCGGTTGTGAATCGCTCAATAACTCTGCAAAAGTCCGGAATCTTCAAAAAACGAAGCATACCTCGATGATCCTACAGTTCCGGAGAATCAGAAACGCGACAAATCAGAACGAAACTATCACTTGTGAGAAATGAGTGATCGAACCCATTGATCCTCCTTTCTGGTGAAAAATCCAGAACTGAGAAATCAACGAAAGAAAATCTAATTTTGACTTTTTTAATTTGTATTAAATGAATCCAACTGAAATGTACAAGGAAAGACGTCGAGTATGTTCAGAACAAGCATTAATTGAATCAATGAGAGAAGAGAACTGTTCGCTAGTCTCTGAGTATGTCAGAAATAATGTGCCGGTGACGTATGTTCATGAGGAATTGTCCTTTTTTATTTTCAATGAAAGAGCAAACAGAAATGAATCGACAAAAATACAATTCACAAATGATTGAGAAAATGATTGATCATAATCTCTCAACAACCAACGAGAATGCAGCAGTGATTGACTCACTACAGAAGACAACAGAAGCACATAAGACAGCGATATCATCAATCCAAAAAGTAGTCAGCACAAATGGATCGATCACGACACCAGAAATTGGAGGATTGATCAATGTGAATGGAGCGAAGTGGAATATCTCAGAAGGATCACTTCCGAAGTATCCTGGAACATATCCGGCATCAACATTTAAGTCTGGCATTTCAATTTCACAATCGCTTTCAGAAACTTCAGGAATTCAGTTCAGTGGTGATGGTATCATTATGTGGTCACCGTGTGACTCACCAGCTTTGTATTACTACGATGAAGATACTGGTTCAGGAGTGTTTTCAATATCCACAACAGGAAGTTTTTCTCAACTGTCAGACAGAAGAGTGAAAAGAAATATTGAACCGTACCCCGATGTTCTCGAGCAACTGAATAAAGTGGAAATCGTGCAGTATCAGTTCAACACATTCGACTCGAAGATCAACAAGGTGACAAAACAAATCGAGAACGAGACTGATGAAGAACACTTGAAGAACTGTAAAGAGAAATGTGAATGCTTGAAGAAGGAAAGTGAGAAGAAACACATTGGTGTAATTGCTCAACAGATCCAAGAAATATTCCCCGAAGTCGTGAATGATTCCAATCCAGATTGTCTTCAAGTTGATTATGCAGAACTCTCTTGCTTCTGTCTCAAAGCCATTCAGGAACTGAGTAGCATTGTCGGACATCAACAGACACTCATCAATGAACTCATACAAAAATATAATTCCCTGATCGAAACAATGACTAATACTCCAACATGAGATCAACCAGAAATTCATAATACTCCTTGATTATTTTTCCATTGATTGTCTCTGATGTCTCCATCTCGATAGATTCTCCAGAACTGTCTTTGAACCAGATCTTCACTATTGATTGTCGAGTACTTAATTCCCACTTCTTTCGCTTAGCAATCTGTTCGTTGCAGAAAGCAACAAATGAATCATTGTGTGCATCAGTTTGAATCCAATCACCATGGATTGTAATGTGCTGTGGAATATCTTTTGAAATGACTGTCGATGCATCACTAATCTCTTCCTTCACATGAATGAGTTTGCAGTCGAGGAAGTTGATGTATTTTTGTTTTCTTGAATTGGTAAAATCTGGAGGAAGTTGAGCAGTGTGAGAATTCTGAATTGAGAAGTAGCGCTTCACCATTTGTGTTTTCTACAAAAATAAAATATCATATTTGTTCTATTCCATATTATGACTTCGTCATTCTAATAAATCTTTGATTTAGTATCCTCTCTTCACTTCTTCATATGCTTCCTGGAGTCGACGATCAATGACATATCGCACTCTGGGTTGTCCATTCTCAATCCAGAACAGCCAGTATGTAGCCTGATGCAATGCCAAAATGGGTGGAGGAGGACCTTCTGGAGTTGAGGTGAAATATGGATCGAGTTCTCCCTGATTGATTGGTGATCCTCTGTAGACGATATTCACTGATTCTGCTGTTGAGATACCTTCTTCACCACCAGCGATTTCACTTCGATCTGTTGGAACCATGAATGTGAATGAAGTAGCATCCGTAACTGCTCTGGTTCTCTTAAACGACCCTCCATTGTGGCTAGCAATACGTGACATACAAATTGAATTCTCAAACTCTTCCGTTGCGGAACAACCAATGAAGTCACCATTCACCATCATCATTTGATAGAACTCAGGTGATATCGTTGACATTGGGAAATTGGGAAAGTTGGATCCAAGCATTTCGAATAAACCAACATAATGAGGATTTCTGAAGACTGTACATTCATTTGGTCTTTCTGGGAATAAGCACATTAGATTCATAAGATTGTTGAGTTTGATGCTGATGTTTGATCTCACTCCCATTGCAGTCGCTTGTGATTGAAATGACTGTGTGTCAATTCTTTCTGCTTTCAGGACATAAACAGTTTTGGAATATGTGTTGAAGAGGGATTGTTTCGTTGCATCAGTGATTTGATATCCGTAGCAAACTGATGTGACTTTATCCACTGATGAAGACCAGACAGTTGAAGTGGATACCTTCGTTCTAACCTCATTAACAGTTGTGGCTGTATGATGAGCAGTTTGATCGTATTGAATCACTGGATTTCCAATTTGGGTAAATTCTTGTGTCAGAGTGGAGTATTCATTCTCACCCAGTTGATGCATTCCATCTTGATCAACTATAGTAGTAATATTTTTGTCTGGAAATAGATCTCTGACCACCTCAAGTGTTTTTCTAACAACAGTTGAAACTCGAACGGGACAATACACAAGTGAATCTGTTGTCAAGTGAAATCTCAAACGTAAATTGCCAAAGATGGAATTAGGATACTGATCAAAGGTACTCAATGGGAGGAGGTTCACAAATGGAATAACCAGTGGAATTGTCGCGGTGAAAGGTGCTTTGTTTCCATTGAGTGTTGGAACAAAATAGAATCCACACACGCTTGGATCCATTCTCTGGACATTTTCAAAAAGACTATAGCAATGTTTCATGTTGTTTTTCTCTTCAAAAGACTTGAAAGTGTGATACAGAAATGATTCGTGAACATGATTATTCTGTAGTGAATTGTCAATGATGTTTCCTTTACTGTCGACGAGTCTCATGTCTCGAATTGCATCTGATGATGATCTATATCCGTAGAACATTCCATATTGTCCAATCATCCCAAATTTAGCTCCATCGAATGGCTGGTAAAAAGGAACAGTAACAGTTAGATCTATTCGTAAATGACTCTTCGCAAACTCAGTCACATCATGACCGTCATAGCACAATGGAACTTCAATCTCGTCTCCAATTCTGCATGGCATGGGAGGATTTGTTGGATGCACTTCTTGGATGGAGTAGATGTGAGGTTCTGAATCCCATTGTTTTGGCAAGTATGATTGCACTTCAATTTGCTCAATTAATGTCGATGTTGGTTTGGATTGATTTGATCTGAAACTTCTCATTTATAGAAAAATAAAAAATACAATATCAATAATTTCTTTTCCTGTTTTGTCTCGCCAGAGGCTTCGAACCCCCGATGAGAGTCTCTACATGATTCCCAAATCTTTGTGCAATGCTTTCAATGTGTGATTAGGATAGTACTCAACTTTTGGTTCACCATTGCTATATCGTAATACCCACCACGTGGTAGCAGTTGTTGCTAGAATCGGTGCTGGAGGATGTGTAAATGTTGTCATATCACCACCACTTTGACTTGGATTGTAAACATTGTAGTATGTGTCGAGATTACCTTGATAGATTGGATGTGATCTCAAAGTGACCGCAGTGTTTCCTTTTGAACTGATCGAATCATTGCAGTTCGTTGGACAACCACTACGTTGAGTTGGGAAGCACAGAAGGAAGTCAGTATTGTCATGAACTGGACGAACTCTTGTCATTGTTTCACCTGGATATGTGCCATCACCAGTGAGTTTCTCTTCAACGAGAGTATCCGTCAGTGATCGCTCCAAATCATCAGGAACAGCTAGATAGGAATCGAGATTAAGAGTCGATAGTGCAAACTGATAGAAGCGAGCTCCAATAGTTGTTGTCGGTTGTTCTGGATAGTACCTGTTTTGCATTGTCACTTGGATGTTCTTCTGCATTGGATTATGGAAGCAAGTGACTTCATTGTAGTAATGACGGAAGAGAAGCATAATGTCCTTTGCATTCACAACAACCATTTGCTGAGTACAATCAATTCCTGTTGCCGTTGGTGTCTTCTGAAATGGATAGAACGATATCTTCTCAGCTGGAATTGTTCCAGGACGACTCTGATACATCTCCATGAGTTTCTTTATCGCACCATCTTTCATTTTGTATCCAACACTCATGCAATACACATCATCAATTCGATAGTTTGTGACGTTTAATGAGATGTACTGATCGACGAATTCTGGTTCTGTTGTCCCGGCATTGGCTGTTGAACAAACAATGTCCTTTGCAACTGTTGGTTGCTGAAATGATTGACCAATTTGAACGAAGTTCTTTGTGCATGAGGTGACAAGATTGGTTAGGAAATATGGACGATGTTGAATGCAATTGAGAATTGCTGCTTTAATCGTTGGTGCTGCTGCTGTTCCAGTTACGAGTGATGATAGTGTATCTTTCAAAGTGAGTTCAGGATTTACAGAACAACAAACAAACGCATCCTCATTCATGTGCACACTCAATTTCAAATCACCAAAGAGACATTTTGGATAGTCAGTCATCCCTGAGAATATCAGAAGATCTTCAAGATTAATCGACACACGAATTGGCACATCAATAGTGTCTTGGAATACTCCGGTTCCAGACGTCGTTGTGAAATCAGAAAGTGGAATATAAACACCAGCAACCGATTCATCATGTTCCCATGCATTTTTCCACGGTGTGTGACAATGCTTACGATTCTCCAATTGTCTCTTCGGTTTGATCATATTGTAGATGTGAGATTCCATTGATACATCATTGTTTGTTGTGCTGATGATTCTCTGATTGTTGTGAAGAACAGTAAGGTCACGAAAGATTGATGCAGAATGCTTGAGTCCAACGAAGATGAAGATTCTCTCATTCATGTACGATCCAACCTTACCAGCTGTTGTTTGCCAATTATTAACTTTCAGAGTCGCAGTCATGGTGAACGTAATGAATGAATCATCAATTTGACAAATGTCCTGATTACCAGTCAGAGGAATGATGATCTCTTGTCCCGTGTAGAAGCGTGCATTCTCTGATGGTTTCAATTCTTGAATAGAAGTACTGTGAGCTCCATCATTCATGAGGCAATTAATGTGATGCTCAGACATGAGTTGCTGTTGTATTTGACCCATGTCATCTCTTGTGTATTCTATCCTTCCAGTGGTATTTCCAGTCAATGATGATGCTCCAGTTCTTTTGTTTGTCAGATGTGTTAAATGTGAGTTCATTTTAACAAAAATAAAAAATTACATTTATGCTTTAACTCTAGTTACTTTTTCTCTGAAAGGGTTCGAAGCCTCTAGCGAGACTTTTTTGGTTTCTTCGCTTTTAGTTTCAGCTTTTCTTCTAGCTTCAGTATTTCGCCTCTGAGCTTGTTCGCTACTGCTGTGTTTCCTTCATTCATTGCTTGCTCATATTGTGCCATCTTTTCTGCATGGATTTGTTGATCCGATTTCACATCTGGTATCATCTCAACTCCTGTCTGTGCGACCTTAGAAATCAATGGTCCAACAAAGGGGATGAGATTCAGAAATGGAGCTCCAACACGAAGAATTGTTTTTCCGACTCCTGCTAATTTTGATAACCAACCTGGTGCCATTTTAGGAAAATAAAAATATTTGAATACTAGTGAATTATTATCCTTTGAATTGAATTTTGGAATTAGACGAGATTGGCATATCATCATTGGAGTATCGTCCATTTCGAGGTGGTTCGTACTCGATCATCTGCGGTTTTTGTTGACGATTGATCGCCTTATTTTGTTGATAAACGTCCATCATTCCTCCTAAGCCATTGAGTATTCCTCCTGCTGTTTGTCCGAATTTACTGTTCGTTTGAGAGAGCAATCCACCACCGACTTGAAGCAATGTTGGAGCTAGAGGTTTGATGAATTGAAAGAATTGCTTGCCGATATTTTTGAGTTTGTTGAAACTTCCTGGTGCCATTTATGCAATTTTGAGAAATTGTGTTGAAGAGACGAAGTCTATTTAAGTAAAAATAAAAAATACAATTCATTAATAATTTATCTCGGGAAAAATCTCAGAAGAGATTTCTGCCCTGACGGGGTATTACCTTTGTTAGAGAAATGCCACAATTGAGAATAGTGTTGTATGCTTCATTGTAGGCAATACTCATGTCTTTTCCACCAACGAGGATCTTGAAAAGGGTTCTAAACACTGGGAGTTTATTCAGACATAAGCACTTATCAGACAGGTCATCCAATTCAATCACCACATCATTGATTCCAGTGAGAGTCGCAATCAGTGCACATAAATCACTTTGGTTTGTGATCAGTTTCTTCGAAGGTTCAATGAGGTTATTCAACAGTTTCTTTTCATACGAATGCATTCTTGTAGACAAGCAGTAGCTGATCTTTGAATGCTGAAATGTTGGAAGTGTACTCCCTAGTGGTATAGAACAGCTTTGAATGGGGGCTGATGGATATGTCTCGAGTGGTGGATCATAAGCACCTCGTTCATTTTCAAGCTCCACATTTCATGCTCTGGTCATTACGATCTTCGAGTCCTCGATCTTCCAGAATTGGATCCTTTATTGTCGATGATGACATTGTTGGTGATTGATGTTGGTACTGAAGAAGAACTTGTGTGTTTTGTAAATTGACAACTTAGAATTGGTTGCATCACTTTCTATAAAAATAAAAAATATATATTAATGTTTTTAAATTCACATTTCTGCTCGATCTAGCTCCCATTCCAGAACTGTCCAACTGTGCAAATCGATAATACCCAGGCATTTCAGATTGGTATCCACTTCGATATCATCTGTGACTGTTTTGAATGCTTTGGCTTTCAGTTTATTAACTTCTGTTGATATGTGAGTTGAACAGCGAGTACAGTATTCCGATAAATACGTTGTATCTTGAGTGATCATTTGGAGAAACACTGGATAAATCTGATCTTTTGAAGGCTTTCTGTTTCATACTGGGATTTCAGTCCTGAACATGATCGCTTTGGAAGCCATTGATCCCACAATGTGTGACGTGCAATCTTGTGATTGAATTGAATTGAACACCATATTGTTCAAATACATTCTTGCTGATCAG